>DWJZ01001253.1:0-24468 GCA_018249125.1 Asbolis capucinus
GTGACATAGGCTATATATTATGAAGGAAAATATTTTGTTTTTCTGGTAACTGAATTTACGAAGAAAAGAGATAGAATTACAGCATTTATTAATTTGACATTAGGACATTTTTCAAAGCAAATCGAAAGTAGTTGCTACTTTAAGACGCTTTGTTCGAGCTAGTAATGTTTCTTAATACACAAAAAAGTGGAAATTTAAATAAATATTTTACCAATTCATTATTATATCATCTTAACCCTTACTTAGTAACGACATAAACAACCTCCAGCTGTAAAGACCAACCATAGACAAAAGCTACACTTCCATTTTTAATTACGCCGCCCACAAACAAACGAATTTTCTTCGACGCACGCTTTTCTAATTACACGTGTGTTCTTAACAATGAAAATTCCAATTAATTCTCTGAAACAAACTAAATAATGGATGGAATACGACAAAAGCAAAAGTCAAATGTACGAGCATGTATTTGAGTTGAAACAAACCGCAAATTAAATGGGGAAGTCGAAGTAAATAAATAAATTTCAAGAAAATGTTTTCATTGAACACAATACGTAACACTACGGCCAGAACTAGGGCGGGGAACGAGCGAATGATACGGACGCGTCACTCGGTCATACGTTCACTGGCTTTCAGTTCTATTATCGCAAATTTACTTTTTTTAATGGAAATGATAGAAACTGATAAATCGTAATAAAGGAATTCCTGTATACTCTGTCTTGTGATTCTGTCTGTACTTTACACATTTCCCAACTTCTATCGAACCGATTATGATGAAAATTGGTACAGTGATAGACTAGAACTTGTAAGAGAACATAGGGTACTTTTCATCGCAAAAAACTGCTTGATAGGGTTGAAATAGAAGATGAAGTGTGTTTTAAAATAGTCGTTGTATAATCTAAAACCTTAAAATTTTGTACTTATGCATTTAATAAAAAAAATGTCCTAGCCTTTTTGAAATTTTAACCTATAGGGGATGAAAATTGTTCCACTCGTAGACTTTTTTATTTGTTTGAATCTACAATCCCACTTGACGGCAATTCGCGGGAAAGTGCTAGTTTCGAATAAAATTTAAAACAAAATCGAACTCATTCCTTGCTCTCGCTACTCCGATCTCTCTTCACCTGGCTGGCTCACAAAAGTAGCTAGAACACTTAGGTAATATGTGTGTGCCCTACATAGCCCGGTAGGTACAACAGCAATAAATACATATGAAAAGAACAATGGACCTGGAAACTTCTGTGTATTCGTTCAGTGCACTAATATTATAAAGAGGAAAGGTTTTGCTTATAATGGAAAAACTCAAAAAATATTGGAATGATTTTGAAAATTCTTTCGCCAATACCAACAATGGAATCTTAGGGAGTCACGTGCTTATGTATTATTTTGGAAATAAAAATCTTTTCCCTGGTAATTAGTATTTTCGAAGAGAAGAGAGAGTTTGCTGTCTCATAAATATACGTGACAGATAATTATTTATCTTTGGGTAATGAGTATTATTTGTGTGTTAGTAATATCATGTTACCTGTGAATCCTAGTGTTGTGTTGTTAGTATGAGTGTGTACGCATTTAATATTATATTCCAATTAATTATAATATTTCATTCCAATACAATGTTTCACAGCACTACTTCGAAAAACATTTTTAAATTTAAACATCGAACTCAGAACTACCAACCGTAATATAAACGGCAAATTAATGAGTCAAAGTTACACCTTTTCCAAATTCAAACTCACCGCACGAAACAAAACAACTTCGATTCCCAGACGAGGATTGAACACATTAATATTACAAAATTTGATTATCCCATAAAAGATTCGCTCCATAAAACGCTCTAGTTATAGTGCGCATTGCCGAATGTACGAATTAGGAACCCTTTTGATCAACCTCCCCCCCTCAACTCCCCCTTCCCCCGCCTGCCATTCATTTTCATAATAAAATCGTAACAAACGGGCCAGGTAACGAAATATGGAGTGCGATCCGGTATTTATGAGAACGCGATCTTTTGATTTATCTGTATCTTGAGAATTTGGTTGTTATATCATACGGTTTATATAATTCAATGAATAGATGTCTACGGACCTCTTGCGAACGACTTCAAGTATTGTAAGTTTTTTGTTATACGCTACGGACCACTTTAACAAATACTAAATGATATGTTGTATACATATTATATATAAATAAATAAAATGGAAGTGTCTGTTACATTAAACTAACCGCTTTTCACTAAATACATATATTAACATATATGGGTATACCAAAATAACATTTTTAACAATTTTCGTTTGTCTGTTTGTTACGGTTAATTTCTGAAACAGCTGAACCGATTCTGACAGGACGTTCCCTAACTTTTTATTTATTTAAACTTTATTGACTTTCACTATTATAATATTATTAATTTATTTATTTAAACTTTATTATTGCGATACAATAGGCGAGCTTAGGTAACGCATGCTTTTAGTGGTATTAATATTTTTATAAAAAAATACACTTCCTCAAAGCCCCGTCCACACTAATGTTCTTCAGAAAGGACCCAATCAATCTGTCTGTATGAGATACAAGCCTCTAAAATCTAACTATTGTTCACGAATAGGAAATTTCCATTTGGATTTATTCATTTGTCTAACTATTGTCGGGTTCCCAATTCGACGCCGTGCACACACAGCTAATAGCACTGCGAGACTCGCTTTTGTAGCTGAATTTCCTGCTAAGAAAACTTTCATAATAATATTTCGAATTTCGAACGTTTGTTATATATTATTAAATGATATATGTTATAGTTACTACATGTAATCAGATTATAAAACCTCATATTATCAATTACAATGAAAATTGGAAGTTAGGGGGTTTAGATCAAGGAATCGATTTGCCTAAGTTTCAATTAAAACCCACTTCGGGTACGTTTTGAGGAAAATTACATTGCATTTGATTCTATTAACACAGATAATAAACCCATAATTGATTTTAGTTACAACTAGTTTTACCCGCGGCTTCGCCCAGGTGCTAGATATATTCATAAAAGGTTGCCTATGTGTTGTTCCACACAATTATCTATATCTATGTTAAATTTCATCCAGATTGCTTTAGTAGCTTCCGCGTGAAGGAATACAAATTACTCTCAAACATTCGCATATATTATTACGATGTTTTTACATTAGGTAACATCGAGTAATGCTCGGTTTGCTGGTTTCAAATTTATCTTCATTTAAAACTAATGTCATATTGAGAAAACCAACTTTCGTAAAATCAATTTTTTTTAAAGCGAGATTGCGCCAATTCTAAAATTATAATTGAAAATTTTACATCCGAAATTAATAAGGGCTAATGAAATTCGCAAAACTGATCAAATTTTAACTGTTCGAAATTTAATCGGGTCGTAATTCCCAAAAATCGCGTTCCGTTCCACGTGAAGCGTGAAGCCGCCATTCTGATAATAAATTTAACGACGAATACCGATAAGAATCGAGGAACCGACGCAATTTTCATAGATACGACTCAATTAACAATTGGTTTCAATCGTGAAGACGTCGGTTATAATAAACTGCCTCCCCGGGGGTGGCTGGAGCAATCTTATTTCTGTTTGCGAATATTGCGGTGTCAATTCCGCATATTGCCGTATGTAGATACCGTGCTCGTATTGTCTATTAATTTGAGACGGGATCGAATTCGAGAAGCGTGAGACTGATATGTATGTGTCGGAAAACAAATTCTCGATATAATTGCTTAAACTTCATTATTTCGCTACATGTAACCAATAAAACCGCAGAACGACAAGAAAATATCGTAAACAACTCTTATGTCAGATAGGGTTTCAACGAAAGGCATTTTAAAATCCCTGTGTTGTTGTTAATATTAAAATGTCAACACTTCAATCAGCCGCAATCAGCTAATAGAATTGGCTCGAAAATCACCCTTAAAAATTTGACATTCAATAAACAAACCACAGAGTAATAACGGAACGCAATTACAATAAAAAAGAGCGCGAAAGAATTATATTGTTCGATTGTGTTGCCATATTGAAAAAACCGACCCCACGCGCATTAATATCAATCTATCAATATTCGAGGCGTGATCAATGGTAGAATATTGATCTATGCCCCTGTTAGTTTCCCCTCAATAATATATCGATGATTACCGATCGGTCACACTCGAGTTTGTTTTGATTGGTCTCTTTATAAACCTGAGTATATTGAGTTATCCCTTTAATTTCATTTGCGTTGATTTATTTTGATTGTGAAAAGGTTTATCGGTTTATAGCAGAAACGATTTATTTATTGTCTAGGGAGACGGATTTAGTAGCATATTTATAAAAAAAATTAACAGGGAAGGGAAATGTCTACTTTGTCTATGATTTGTTCGCGTTATTTTTCATTACTATTACTAGGTTTTATTTAACTTGCAGTGTATGTTTGTATATTAGTTTGTTAATATATTTGTTTTGTTACGGGTTAAATATTGCAAGCTTAATTAGACCCACCCTCTTACACGACGGAGCGGGAATTTTGCATAAAGTTTTTATCCTGATGACAATACATTTTTATGACAAGCATGACCTGATACTACGTTCAGAATTGGCTCCAGACAAGAGAACTCCTCAACGGTTAACAATACGATTATGAAATTTTGTGTTTCTTTGTATTATGGATCCATAATTAAAGATTATATATTTTTTTTCATAAACCTTGCCTTATGATTGCCATAAAATAAAAATTGTGTGAAACATTCTTGCTTGTATTATATATGAAAAAGTAACTCTTTTTGTCTGTTACTCTTACTGAGCTGATTTTTATGAAACTTGATACAGAAGTAGAATACAAGTAGAGAAAAAAACTTTCTTTCTTTTTGCGAAAAATGCTTGAAGAAGCTAAAATAGCAAATTAACGTTCTTCATTATAAATTGGGGAGGAAGTAAAGTAGTGGGGACTGAAGAATGTAACTTTTTACTTAGAATAGATGTATGAAAGTAATCAATCGTCGTATTAGGACATATCTTTTGATGATCAAAAGACAAAAGTTATAGATAAAGACAATTTTTGTCTTCATTATTAACATTCTATATATAAGTGCTTGATGATGGTCCTCCCTGATGGTAAAAGATGCCTTAGATGGTAAAGCACACTATTTTCGCAAATGCCTATTCACTCTCCACTTGAAGACACATTGCAATCGAACGAGAACACCGACGCGGACATCTTATTCCAGTCCTTCGCGGGACGTCCGGAACTCGACTACGGAGAGTCTCTACCAACTACACTACAATTCAAATACTAAAATATATTTTTAAATGCACAAACATCAATAAAACCTATAACCCAAATATACTTGTATTCTTCGACAATCACAGACGAAACCGCGCAAAGACACTGCGTACTTAATTACTCCAGACAAATAACGCTTCGATATACCGTCATACTTAAACACGAGGAGGCAGGGGAGATAGGAATCGTATGTTTTCGGATTAATTCGTTCGTAAAATCGACTCCGATAAGAATGGCAAGTGCTGTATACTAATTGAATGTACAATTGCGTCAGTATGTCTGATTTCATTAGGCAAGGTTGTGTGCGTGAGGGGTAAGACTCGCTGAGATATTACCCCTCTTCTACTGAAAAATGGGTACATAGATGCGGATGTTATTATGTTTGTAATGTACTCTTTGATCAAAAATATTACTAAATGTCAGTGACAAATACCAGCTCACTTGAAATGTGGGCTGGTATTTTGTTTAGTTCGTCTCAAACAGCCAACACATAAACACGTTTCACAATGCCACAATGTGTTCAAATTATTTATAACAATTAACAGGGTACAATGTATGTTATTTAATAGAATATTTTTTAAACCTTTTTTAGTTCGATGGTAATTCAACGAAGATGTAACTGTGTCGTGTAGATAGATATTTAGTCAAATTTCTATGGTAATTGGAATCTAGTACACTCCACATGATTCTGCTGATAAGCGAACCGTTTAATCCTGAACTCTAAAGAATAACTAAGTTTTTCAAACTTGAATTAGAAGAATCATTTACTCTGTATGTATCTGGAATCTAATTATTGGAACATCAGACACTAATTAATGGATAGGGTTAAGCCAGTTATGAATAAACATCAAACAAAGATGTGACGAAAAAAATCAATACAGCAACGCATCCGAATAAATATTCATGAGTCGTTTGAAGTTTCTTCAAAACAACACGACGGGGGCGAAAATGTGTATTGTTTCAGAATAATGGTATTTATATGCTACATTGGTTTCAAGGGAAATCACTCTCCGAATCGTCCATAACGTCTGTATCAGGCTCTTGGGCTGCTCGGTATCGAAACAGCGTAAGACGCGCCGGAGCGCCGGCTCTTACGACGTTTCTCTAACAGATGCGGTTCCTGAATTCGATATTACTTAAGCTCGTATTGAAATTTGGGGGGAGGGGGCGTCGAAGATTTGGTAGAATATTAAACATTCACGTTTATTAGTTTGTCCTCGGCGAATGTATTTGGTAGTCTAAGCGGGGTAGTTTTCGATGGGAAACTTGGAAAGTGTGTTAACGAGTCCGCCCTTAGTGAATGTAGTTTATTTTGCTAATGGGGATTACATTTAGTCGATTGTGAACGCGGAACTTTGTTCGCAAAAACTTGGAGCGAAGCGAGTGGAGTGTAGCGCGATTCGACTTCCAAGCAAAAGTTTTTTAGCTCGCGTCAAGAATATACATACATATATGTACTTGTTCGTACTTGTTAACTACCTACCATTCTGTATGTTAACCATTTATGCAACTATATAAAATATAAGTATTACTTATTTCACATTGTTTCTTATACATATCCCTCTTACATTTCTTTTGTCGTGGTTGGAATGAACTGCACACTCATGTGAAATATTTTCGTATTCTGGACTTGTAATCATAATCCCAAAAAAATAGACTCAATTTTTCAACGTTTAATTGAGATCAAACGCAAAATATTTATCAAAAATCAGTCGCTAGCCTGCCTAACGTCCTCAAAGAGCCAATAAGCCGGAAAACAGTTGAGCGAGTCGAAAAAGCGAGAAGAAAATTGGTATCGTATGATCTACTTTCATATAGATAAGTAAAGGGACACTCCACAAAGGCAGCTATCGGAAGGAAAACGAAAGGGTAATGCGGGCATAAGATGCGCATCGTCACACACGGCCTAATCACGGCCCCTGCCTCCCCGGCCCCCCCAACTTTTGCATATTGCCCAAAGTGCCCGCGCTTCCCCTCCCAACATTTTTGCTAGCGGGATAATTCTTCACAGCAACTGCCGCTCTATAAACTATTGCTATTCGATTTTGAGTTTTATCCCGTGGTAATAAGACAGCTGTATCGTTTGTCGGCCTGCTGTTTGTGACAGTTAGACAGCGGGATGATCTTATCCTATTTGCGGGTGGTTTGTACGTGTCGTTCGATTTTGAATTCTATCGCCTGGTATTAGGAGTTAGTTATTGTTTGGGGTGTACTGGTAATTAGTGCAAGGGTGCTATGACGTTTGAGGGATGCGTCTTAATTGTGAGCGTGTTGTGTTCTCGTATTGATTTTTTAATGTATGGTCTCTGTTGGTTGTTCGGGAGTGAGCTCCGCGTGTCTTTAATGTTTTGTGAAAATAGTTCCACCCGATATCACAATGTAAATTGATTTTAAACTTTATATCGACTAACAGCATTTTTAACTGTAGAAGCTGCTTAGAATTATTGTAATGTATACTGATACTAAGGGCTGCCCGCGGGTTCTCCCGCGAGGTATGTTGATAAAAAGTAGTCTATGTGTTATGTCAGAGTATGATCTATCCCTGTACCAAATTTCATTCACATCTATTCGGTAGTTTTCGCGTGAAAGAGTAACAAACATCCATCCATCCTCACAAACTTTTAATATTAATTTTAATATTAATAGGATTTACATTTGAATGGACTGTCATTTGTGTCAACTGTCAAGGGTTTCTGTCAGTCACAAAATTGACCATGATCCGGCATGGGTTGGAACATTGAATACGAAAATCGTGAGTACTTTACAAATTAAAACTATAATTTGGTCACCATTACGACTCAAGATAATCTAGCTGTCGCAAAAACGTCGAAACGGGACCATCATTAGCTTATTAAGAGAATTATTTCTACAAATTCCTAACCCACATCGAGTCGCAGCAATTAATGTCAATTTTATTTATAATTACGCCGTGATCGCTTGTGGAATGGATGAAAAAATTATTCGGAATAGTTTACAAAATGGCGGTCAACACAAGTCAAGAATTCGTCTTATTCTGGTATGCGCGACTTATTCTTGAAGGCAGGACTATGATGGCGGCGCCTTTCTAGTTAAAAGATAATAATTACCGGTTATATTAGCTGTGGTTAAAATAATTGTGCGTGTTATTAAACGTTTGTAGTTAAGAAGTGATATACTTAATATTAAAGCGCCTATAAAGATTGTGTTTAACGTAACTCAAGTGCGGTTAGTGGTCACGTGGTAATTAAACCTATATTTTTTAAATACCATGTAATTTTGAAAATACTTTTTTTTATATGTAATTTTAAAACTTTTTTTAAATATGTAATTTTAAAACTTACTTTTTTAAGTTATTTTAAAAATTACTTTTTTTTAATATGTTACCTTAAAACTTACGTTTTTTTAAGTCATTTAAATATTTACTTTTTTATAAATGCATAATTTTAAAACTCGTTTTTTTTTTAAATATGTAATTTTAAAACTTACATTTTTTTAAATATGTAATTTTAAAACTTACTTTTTTTACCCTCGAAAAGTTACTGGCTAGCTAGTGTGTTCAAAGTTTGTGTTCTTAACATTTCGACAAGGCTTAACGACTATTTGTTAACCGACGGCTCTATGTCCTCTGAAGCACGGAAACACCCAAGTTTTTTTCAATAACGCTATGAAACGAAATGAAATAAATAACAAACAACAATTAACTCCGTAACACTCAACTTATTCACATCCTTGGTTTTATTTAATTAGTTTACACCTTGCTGTTTGAGATGATTCAGATTCAAATCTGACTATATATTTATGTGATAGATGAATGCTTGTTCTAGGCTTGGCCTTGAGATGCCTGTTCTGTTAGCGTTCCCGCCAAACGCTAATTCAAAATGGATGGAAATGTCATTTGGTGTAGAAAAATATGGCGTCTGTGTTTCTGCAATAAACGTCATTCCCATACATTTTTGAATTAGCGTTTGTCGTGAGCGACAACGACAAAGATATTTGTCTACGGGCACTTATCTATGCTATTTGTTTAAAGCCGCAAGACAGAATCCTAGTGCAAAGTATGAGTGTATAACGTCTGTTATTGGTTTCTAACTGAAATTCTACAAACAATTAGTAGATCACAAATCGATACACTTTTTACTCCAAACTGTTGAACTGATGTGTTCTATTCTCTTTATCTTGTCATATTATTTGCTTACGAAGCTTGCATACGGGCCTTCACGCAGATACAAAGTTCTGGAAGCGGCTAGAGCGTACTTTATACGTTATACACACGCTCAGGACCCCACACTGTTATCACGTTGATGGACAACACAGATAATTGCAAAAAACCGTCCACAAACTGTTTTAGGTTTGATTTTAGTTGGTAATGACCTTCGATCAACAATTACTAGATATTGCATCTCATAGAAATTTAACACAAAATACAGTCCGCGTGTATATACGCTTATACATCTTATTTGAATCTAACACCAACACAGATTTCCTCTGAGCTACTAGCTGACGAGACACACTTTTGTCGTTGAACTGACATCTAGTTGTATTAGTGATCAAATGAAAAAATCCTGTCTGCGAAGGAAGGGGCCTCGTTCGGCTGTCGGTCGGGGAAAGCATTTATTTGAGAGATAAATTATTGGTCTAAGATCGTAGGGGTTAATTTGTCATTTGTATATTAGTGCTGTCCTTGCCACGCTGCGACACAAGGAACCTTGTTCGAGTATAAGCATTTATTAAGCTTTTCCTGAGTAGAGGATACAGCAATGATATTGTTGTCGTATCTAGTACAGGAATCGATCATCCACGCCCGTTCCCCCTTCTACAATTGTATTTGCACAACTCCTTAATGCTTTATTTCGTCTATTTGCTCAGTCTAATTAGAAAACTCTGATGACTAATGGCTGATATCGAATTTTGTCTTTATTTTGAATGAAATTGTCTTGTAATTTACGAAAATATTAAATTTATAGGTTGAATTTTTTTGTTTTCAAATTTTGGTTCTTTTTATTTGTTACTTTTTAAGGTTTCTTGTAAAGGCGTATAAAGTGATGTAAAACTTAGATTAAATTTAAATATAATTTCTTGAAAATCGTGATACAATGACAGAGAAGAGTTAGCTTATAATTTCCCGTATCGTCTTTACCCAGGTCGTAATGTCATCAATCTCCGGAACAAACCCTCTTGGAACATTGGCTTCCTGAATAAACTGACGAAATCTCAGTTCCTCGCCATCGACAGAAACTCTTCCTACTAATGTACATTTAATAAACAAAATTTAAATTTGGAACTGTAGTTTTAAAAGAACCAAAAATGAAGATTGTAAACCGTTATCAATTAAAAAAATTTGGCTGTTTGTGACTGCACGTTGACCAAGCAACATTAAAAAAGAAACTAAAACCGCGGGAAACTCTATGACCGTATTTTCGGGGCTTATTCCCGCCAGCCGGAATTCGGATAGCAACCGAGCGATAAATATTCGAAACGGAATTAAAATAATTATCTAGATTGCATTGCCGAATTGGCCAGTCTTTGTTGCTAGCCTTGCTCGAGATATTTACGTTCCTATTTTGAAAATATTTTATATTTCTCTTACGCTTGGTGATGTAGTTACTTATTGTCTGTATACTAACTGCATTAAAAACTTGAACACAAAAATATTGATACATGAATCTTCATTAATTTTTTTTAATATAGTTGCCCGCTTTTAAATACTTTCAACATTTCCATGAACAGATATTTAATATAGTATTTTTAGAAATAAATTTTATGACCACATCCGTGCTCCGAAATGCACGTAAAGCAATCTATTTTAATTGATATAACAGTCAATTAAGTCTTGCAGAAAGCCGTTGGATGACCAAAAAAAATCTACATTTAGATTCTCCACTTATTTTTATTTTAACAACGAGTCTCAGCTATGTTCTGAGCCTCGTCAGGGAAGGCAAACCCTTACTCAGTAATAAGCCATTAACAAATTCAAGTAATCTATCAAAACTATATGAAATGTCTAGAACTCAAAGTAAAACTTAGTCTGTAGAGGAACAGATGCCTAAAGTCCAAAGACCTGCATAACGGGTAAGGAATAGAGATATTTCTTCAGAAACGCAAATAAAAGGGGTATTCCCAACAGAACAGCATTTATTTAGTCCCAGTCAATAGAACACAAAGAGGGCCAAGACGGAGCGAGCGCACTATCTGCCGCCGTACAATTTTAATTGCACCAACAAAACGATATTTTATAGTCTACTGCTTTTTTCTTCAACCCCCACTGCAACGCTGCGGTTCGAGCGATGCTTGCGAAGCGCGGCTCGCGTCGAGCGGCTGACGGCGTGCGGCATGCGGCTCACGTGCTCAGGTTTATGAGAAAGATTCAAACACGAAGATTATATAAAATTGCTAATATTATCGACAAACATCGACGTCTGGAGCTTTTGTTATGAAATGTCTACACTGGTAGCTTGGCCTTTATTATCCGAGAGTTCAAATGCAGGATTTTGATTCTTTCATTATAAAATCACATTTACTGCAATCGCAGGCCGCAACGTTCCAAGTAGATACCATTACTCAAAATAATCTTCGTCAGATATCTCCACGAAACACCCAGCCCCATGATGTATGCCTCGAAAACGCGAAAGAATAAAATTTTCGTTTCGCAAAATTACTTTCTTTTAATCCCGAATGACGTAAATGTACTCGCGTGACCCAACGTGGCGGCTGACCAAATTGGGCTGGCCTATCGCGAAAATACTGCAACATAGACACCCCGAGGTGTGGCAACTCAGGTTTTATAAATTGCAGCTGAAAGCATTCATTATCACGTGATATATAATAGGAAATACAAAACGATTGTAAAATAAATCCAACTTGACACGTAACTATTTCAAAACCTTATTAGATACGTCTCTGGTAATAACAAAACCCGACAAACAATATCGACTAACCGGCGATCCATAATGTAAACTTATAACCGCAACAAGCAAAACTTAGTCCTGTATTCGGTTTTATAACTGCAACGATAGACAGGCAATAAATGAGCCCCAACCTAAAATTGCTTCATTTCGTTGTCGGCCGCCTCACAACTACAGACAATTGCATTCCGATTGTCTATACGAACTATATTCGGAACAGACACCCGCTAATGTCGAAAGAACAGTCGAATAGGCCAAAAAGGCGAAATAACGTCAACTGTCAGCGCTGAAAACTAATCAACGAAACTACTAAAGGTTCTTGTCAATGTTTTTCGAACACGAAATCCGAGCGCGCGAACATCAAAGTGCATAGACAAGCTTCCCGCCAATTTCGCCGTCAACGTCAAATATGACGCCATATTTGCAAATGTCAAAAGAAATCGGCAAAGAATTTTGCGCTCTATTCCGTCGCACTGAAAAACGATACGATCGGACAGTTGAGTCTGAGGATTTTTATCATGCACGCTCGGATTCCGATCACGCCCGCCTGATTGATGCTCGTGACGTCTGCTGTCAATCAACATGTTTATTTTATAAAAGCACCGCGGACAATAGCCGTGAATATTTATGAAATGTAACTGCAGTCGTGACAATCCGCTAAATGGCCGATAAATTTCGCATTTTAATTCCCATAGATGCGCCGCCGACTGACGGGGCTCGTCATAATTCGAATGAAATGTAAAACGGATGGCTGAAATCTCTTTTCCAGATTCGAAATTCGTGTCCGGCCGTTCAATCATTCACGTCATTTATCATTTTTCCCCGAAATGAAACTCGCTTCAAACTATGCAGTGGCTACGCTAGATGTCTAAAAAAGAAACGGGGTACTCTCCGTCCGTAGAAGCTATCCGACGTCTTTTTTCTTTTAGCAGTTGGTACTCGGCAGATTTTGGCGTTCAAATTCGGTGGTATTTCGTCGCGGTGAATTTTCTCGGACTCTGCGAGCATTTAAATTTCGTCGGCTAATAACGGTTGCCCGCCAATTCGCTCATGTTTGACCAGTTTGACAGATCGCCGACATGGATTCCACTTTGTGACGGCAAAATGGCGTATTATGCGTTTTTTATTCGCCCACTTGTCTTTCATCACTTCTTTTGTGATTGAGCCCTGTACAAATTTATGACGATGGATTGTCAGGGGCGGAATTGGTTCAGTTTTGTTTCTTTATTAGATATCTGTCTATGGCTATTGACATGCTTTCTCATTTCCCTGTGTTTTCCAAGTCTTCGTTTTTCGGGTTGGAAGATAGAACGGTCAGTATTCATACAGACAAAGCTCGCGAATTACTTGGTACGTTTGTCCCTGAAACTGTACTGAGTTATTTTGTCAAAGTAACATGCTATTTACAAGCTTTTATTTAACTTGCAGTCTGTTTGTTTATTAGTATGTTAGTATACTTATATATTTGTTTGCTAAGAGTTCGAGTCAAATGTTGCAAGCTTAATTAGACCCACTTCCTCTTACAATAAGGAGCTGTAACTTTGCATACTGCTTCAGCATGACCTGATGCTATGTTCAGGATTGGCTCCAAAAGGAACTCCTCAACAGTTAGCAATACAGTTATGAAAATGTATTTCTTTGTATTAGGGACATAAAAATAAATCTTGTGTTTTTAAATAGACTTTGTCTCGTGTTTAACTAAGTTTAAAATTTAAGAAAATACTGTACATAATACAGAATCGAAAAGAATCACATCTGTTATGACGAAAAAAATTAGAAAAAACAAACAATAAGACGAAAGAACGGTATTGGTTTCCGGTTTAATCCACACTCAACGAAGATCGGTCAGCTGATGCTGCATGCTGGGAGCGGATGGGTTTAATGAGAAAATCTTTAGTACTCGTTATTTTCCTTGTCGACTGATTGCTTCTCACGCAAACATTATTGCTTCTCTTGTGGCCATTCGTGAATGAACCTTATCAAATTGGACGCCTTGTACAAACGATGTATTCCCCTTCCGAAATAAACAGGACCAGTCGTATATTCATCTACAAATATTTGCTTTATTGTTATAATTCATACTAGTGTTCACACGCAGTTTCGCCCGCGTGGTATGTTGATAATAAGAAGCCTATGTTATTCCAGATTGTACTATCTATCTCTGTTCCAAATTTCAATCAAATCCGTTGCGTGGTTTTTGCGTGAAGGACTAACAAACATCCATCCATCCTCACAAACATTCCCGTTTATATTAGTAGGATTACTTGAATGTTGATAACTATAGAGTAGTATAAACATAAACCATAACAAATAAACCGAGAACAAACATCCATCTGATTTTAATGTCATCTTTTACAGCAGCACTCAAAATCTTCAGTATTTACTAAAACTTCTCTTTATCAAAGAATGTGTTTACAATTCTATACTAAAGACATTAAGTAAACATTTAAACGATTCTGAGTGACAATAACACATGCTCTACAGAGGACTATAGTCAAGCTGTTTCAATATGCAGTTAACCCGTCACCAGGTCGCACAGACCCGGTGTGGATTTACCAAACCCGCAAACGATTTTTAAAACCCAAAAACATCGCAAGCACGGTCCAGTGCGCCGATGGTCCCGCAATTATACTAACCCTCAGCCTTCAATAAAAACCTGTGAGTGTGACGGTTGCTACATAATCGTCCTCAGTAATGATTGTAGGTAATTGTCCGGTGCCCTTTAACCCTTCAGGAGGAAAGGTCTTTTTGGTGTAAGTGACGGGAGAAAGCGACGATGAGTTGGATGCTGTTGTAAACTGCAAAGTATTCTAGAATTCGCTCAACAGACTGGTACGAATGGAATATAGAAGACATCGCGAATGTATTGAATTGTGATTTATGTAATTTTGAATCGATCTACCACGGTGCAGGAATGAATCTTCTCTTCTCTTACTTACACTTTGATATTTTTTTTGATAATAAAAGACGTTACGTGAGGTGTATGAATCAAATAGTATATCGTATTCATATTGAAGACGGATTTTTTTTGGGCGGCAGTGCATTGTTAATACATTTAAAGATAGCTCATCCGGTTGTTTGTAGACGATTTCTTAAAAAAAATCGCTTATACGAATAATATTTTCGTATAAAATCTTTATTTTCTTTCACAGTTTTAATATTTTCTTATTAAATCCGAAACTTCGATTCCCATAAAGCGTTAAAAACTACAATCCCACTGCAATCAAATCGTAAAACAGTCCCCTTACAATCGCTACATACTATGTCTTGGCCCAATCTGGTAATAGCGGTCAGTGCAGGGCCGAATTAAGACAATAATTGCCCGCGGCTTCGCCCGGAGATTCGTTTCGCCTAATACTTTTTATGTCGTGTACTATTTGAATGGGATGTGTACATGCCTTTATTGTGCTCGCTATTGTAGCCGCGTCCTTATTCGTCGCCGTCCATTAAACTTGAAAAGTGTTGCTTGTTTTGATAGCATGAAAGAAAATTCATACAGTTCGTATGCGCGCTGGGAGGTCTTTAATGTTGTTGGTATATTAGAGTTGAGAGACATTTTTTAAAGTCCAAGTTTAACTTTTTTTTTTACTTTATTTTTTTTTAAATTTCGTGATATGGGCTACATCTGAACCCATTGATGGATACTGTATGTCACTGTTATTGAAATGAAAGAGCTAGAAACCTAGACTCAGGACAACTGCCTCAGTGAATATTACTGGGATGAGGCCAACTCAAGTGTCAGAAGTTTTTACGTCACTCAAAGGTCTCCAATAAGTTTTATCATCTGAAGATGCGCACGTACACCATACACGATAAGAAACGTGCCCTCCGAAGCACGGAAGCGCTCAACATTGCCACAAACCACCAGCTAGCAACCACAATTCTCTCCGACCACGCTCACCGATTAACTTTGCCGATCATAGCCAACAGCTACGAGCGTTCCAACTTAAATAATAAACCAACAACCTATGTTTTCGCTTTCGTAACGTTCATATTGTGTCATTAATGTATAAAAAAGATTTATGTTCGTACATTCGTTGTATCAAACGCTCAAGGCTTCGTGCTAACAATATTTGCCTTTGTCAGTTTGTCACTGATATTTACTAGAGATATAGATGTCAAGGCAAACACAGAATTCGAGCGATTTTCATCCTTATGCCTTGGAAATAAAGACTACGAAATTCTATTATTATTCTACCTACTTTCATTGCCAACATTATGGACAGTAATATTTTGAGTGATTATTATCTTCTCGTAACACAAACATTAATTACAATTATTTTAACGAAGCAAAAAATGTATTACCGCAAAAACGATCATATTACGCATTACAAACTCCATATTTCTCAAGGTTGGTATTGAAGGTTAGATGACAATCGTACCCTAATATGCTATTAGAATCGAACCCCAACTGACAGGAAGAGTCGGCTATTTGGCGGTTACCCATCGAAACCTTCACGATATATAATCACAAAAAATCTACTTCCTTCATTAAGAACTACGAATGAACGAATAAATTATCGTTAGCGAAACGAACTGTACACAAATCTATAGTCATATCCGGCTCGAAGGACCATAAAAAATATAAATTAGTAAAACGTAGCAAAACTGGAGAATTTGTAAGCAACTTGTATACTACTTGCGTTTGAAGATATTATTATTATTTTAGAGATCCCAGATCGTGAAATGGGCTTTCAAAGCCTCGGGGGATACAGAAAAAATAAACATAAACTAAATGGGTACTCACGATATGTTTATTGTTACACTAATGTTTCGACCCATTTCTGTGTACTATGATCCTTGCACGATTTGAATTATTAATAAACATATTCATGTTCTAGAACACCGTAGTGCTAATTTTGACGAAAATTTCAGGCTGATAGTAAAATTTTGTCAGTCGTTATTCAAATAATGTTTAAGCTTTCGGAGTTTTTTTTAATTAATGATTGAAAATATGAAAAAAGCAGGCATAGTGCCATCTATTTTTCATACAGAGAATATTTTTCATACACAAATATTGCATTGTACTTTAATAACTGCGAAGATGATGGAGTACGCCTTTTTTGTCTCTTTCTTTCAACTAATATTTTATTAATGGTTAGCTTGTACCTACCGAAAATAGTTATTATATTTTACACTAGATGGCGGTGCACAGACACCAGGTACTAGGATAACAGCAATTACCATAGATTATACAAATCTCATACGTTGATAGTTTCGTGCAGACCCGGGTTCCTTTACACGCATTCCTCGGCGGCTTGGCCTGCGGCCAGCCTCCGTATTGGTTCCCGGGAATCATTACCGTTATCTCCAGTTTACACCTTACTTGTGTTTCTATTGTATAAATTAATTCCAATGATACAAAATAAGTAATATATTTTTTTACGCATAACAAGTTAATGCTTGACATTGATCCCGTCTGATGGTAAGTGGCAATGATGTTTAAAGCCAAACGGGTCACACACTCACACACTCATGACCCGGGAACAAATATTTATTTGTCACATAAAAATCTTGCTCGCTATTACGCTAGATCATTTGTTTCGCTGGAAAGATATTTATCAGGCTGGCGGACCGGCGGCCCTAAATTTTGTAATTCTCTCGTAAAATTATTATTAACCTCCTACTCGTAAATGCTAAGTTTGTAGTTTTTTATTATTTACAAACGTATAAGACTACTTTGACCATAAATCGAACCTAAAACTTTACCGACATTACTCAGCATAACTTGTTACTATCAAACCTTAACCAATTCTTTCAAAGTCATCTGACTACGTAAGAATTAGAAGCAAAAGTCCAAGGTTCCGAGATGGCTTCCGCTGCATCTATCTGTTGATAAACATCTTCACGGACGAACGACACCTGGCGGGAACAATTGATATCTTCCGAAGGTCGACAAATAATACGTTGCGGGACGCGATTATTGCTAATGATCGGGGATTCTGGAAGCTAATCTATAGCTAATCTAATATATTTACTAGATAAAAAGTACCCTAGGTGTTTTTCCAGATAATAAATCTATGTTTAAAATTTCATCCAATTCCGTTCAGTATTTTTGGCATGAAATAGTAATAAACACCCATCCATCCATTCTCACTTTTGTATTTATAACCTACGTTTTTCCAGATAATAATCTATTCCTGTTTCAAATTTCAATCATATCCGTACAGTAGTTTACGCATGAAAGAGTAACAAACATCCATCCAGCCTCACAGAAGCTTTTATAATATTACTAGGATGGCAACGATGATATAGCCTATGTCTCATGTAATACTATCCAAAAATCAGAGTACACAGAAAGAGAAACAGAGGGGTCAAAATAATCATCATCATCATCATCTCAACTCATCACTGCCCGCTATTGAGCATGGGTCTCTTCTCTGAATGAGAAGGCCAAGTCCACCACTCTGGCCAAGTGCGGATTGGCAGACTTCACACACCTTTGAGTTTTGCAGACTCCCCGGCATGCAGGTTTCCTCACGATGTTTCCCTTCACCGTTATAGCGAGTGACATTTAAATGCTTAAAATACACATAACACCGAAAAATCAGAAGTGTGCGCCCTGCGATTTGAACCCGGACCCCCGAGTATGAGGCGGAATTCTTAACCACTAGGCTATCAAAACTACTAAACTAACTAATATATATATATATATAAACTACATTTCAGATACACTATTTTAAACTTTGTTAAGCCCTGAATTTTTTTTATTTAGATATACTCGTAAACTTATTAAAACATGCGTATCTACAGGAGTCAGCAACCCGTGGCGCGCACACCACATACGCTCGTATACCATTGCGTTGCGGCCCACACAGACCTGACACGACGCAACTTGGCGTTTCTTGTGCTCCCTCCGACAACACATGAAATGTGGCCCGCACCGATTTCCTTATAACATTGCGGCCCTCATATTAGAAAAGGTTGCCGACCGGTGTCTATAAGAATTATCTTTTGTTTTCTTCATTAAAATTAAACTCAGTCACGTTCCCAGCGAAAATTATTTATTTATTTAACCTTCACAATAACAGCCTAACTAATGTAAGACATTAATATCGGTAGACATAGCCCAGCAGCGTGTTTCGATTGTAAGCTATCGCAAATGTTAAGCAAAAACGTGCGCAGTCTAACGGTTAATCTCTAATGGCAAAAACATGAGCGCTCCCGTGCTTTAGATGGCACATAAAGCCGACCGGTTGGAGCATGGCGATATGCTCTAGGCCCAATCAGTCAGGAGAAACCCTCACTACTATACCTCACTACTAAGGAGTGAGCCGAGAGTATAAGCTCAGTAGTGACCTTAGATTATATAATATTAATATTTTACCCGACTATTGACGGTCAATATATTTACCAGCTATGAAACTTATTTCTCATACATAAAATGATAATTAAATTAGTATACTAAGTGTTAAGTGAAATACTTATTAGTATTAGACAATTATCGACTGAATAATGATATTATGAACATCTATACTAATATAATAAAGAGAAAAGATTAGTTTGATGGGAATAGACTTTGAAACTACTGGGCCAAATTGAAAAAATCTTTTGCCATTACGCAATCTTTAAATATAAAATTCCAGTGTGACGGCCAACCAATTAATCTCCAAAACGGCTGTATCGATTTCAATGACATTTTTAGATATATTAAGGTTGGGTCCAACCTAAAAGGTAGGATTCCCGCGGGATAACAGGTTAAAATTTGTATGGCGAAACTCTCTGACTCGTTACGTATAGCTAACGTTAGACTAGATACGTTTTATCCCAGACAATGGCTGTATTCCCATGGGATACAAGGTAAATTAATCATGTATATGGCAAAACGTTTGCCGGGTTAGATAGCAGTTAATAAATTATCTACATCCGGATTATATTATGTAAATAACACCAACTATAAATATCTAGGAGATGATCTTCTAGGCGACTACTAATGCAAACGGTACTGTTGAATCATTGATAATGACTACATACATATATCGTTATCTAATCAAGGAATTGCAGAAGAACTGTTTTATATTCATCTTATATAGCTAACCTAACCTACGTAACGTTAACTACGTGATTTTCGTTTTTTTTTTAAATTTTGAACATAATAAATACAGAGAAAAAAGAACGTAGAAAATTTTGTTCAAGTGCGCAATTTCTTCTTGTCTTCTAGAAACCCATAAGTGGACAGATGATGTATAAATATAAATAAAAATGAATAATAGTCTACAGCACAACATTAAATTTTTTAAGCTAAATCAAGCTGCAGAACCTCAGGCCCGCGGGCCATAATGTAGCCCGCGAACGGATTTTAAATACGCCGCGCAAGTATGTTTTTAGATCTTTATCATCCCTCAGTTTGGCCCGACTGTCAAAATAAAATTTAGCCCGGGCTGTGGGAGTTTAGAGTCTATGGTAGCAGAAACGCGGTTGTCGGCAAAGGTATAATTGCTAACTTGTTGAAGACCCACTCTGATCACAGGGCCCTCCTCATAAGAGGCCTCTAGCATAATCCACCACACTCCAGGCAGCAAGTGGCCAAGCGTCGGAAGTTTAATGCCGTCCAAAGACCTCCATCGGATCTAATAACTGGGACCGAGGGCTTTACGTGCCCTTCGAAGCACGGAGGCCATCACGAGATTTATACCACTAGCGGTCACACACCTCCTACCGATCTCGCCCGCTGTGGCCTAACTTTTTTAATTCACTACAATTGAAACAAGCCGCCGGGCTATTAATCGTGTGTATTTGACTACTGAATCTTATATTGGAAATGTAGTCACTTCAATTTTATTGATATAAAACTGTGATGAAGTACAAGGATGTACGGAAATTATCCACTCAGTCACCAATCCCGTTGTAGTAAGAGAATATGCCTTTATAAGTTCACTCGAAATTGTCCTCGCTTCGCTTCTGTTTTCTGGGACAAAAAGTATCCTATAATCATTGTCCTTACATAAGCCGCAAACATGCTAAATTTCATCTAAATCGATCCTTTGGTTAAGAAGTTGCCATACTAAATTTAACCTGTTATCCTGTGGGAACTAAGCCATTTTCTAGGATAAAACATTTCCTATAACTATTCTCGCATTTTAAATTACGACTATGCCAAGTTTCATCTGAATCTGTCCAGTAGTTTTTGCGTGAAGCTCGAACAAACAAACAGACAATAAACTTAAAAAAAAATGTTTTGGTCTCTATATCGATAACAAAGCCTCCCTGCATAAAAATTTTCAGGAAATACTTAATGTATAGAATTGACCCCGTTACAGTTTCCTTATTAATATAGATATAGTAGATTTAAAACCCATGCTGACCGTTTCTCGTTTCACAGGTCGTTACAATATTGTAGCGACTTTGTTGTTAAAGTGCAATTCGGTTATCACATTTGCAATCCGCTTTCAACTGCACCCGAACGACATCGATGCGAAACTCGTCAACGAAAAGTCAACTGTATTCCGAACCTATAGAGTTGTAGTTCTATCGAAGCGAAATAATATAAATCACATCGATCAGAAAATCGTTCCGCATTAAAATGAGAATTTGCTATTAAGTTCTTCTAGGTGTGAAGTCCCCCAATCCACAGACTTGGCGCTTAGACTATGGCCTGACCCCACACATTGTGAGTGGAGAGCCGAGCCCAGCAGTTGGACAGATGGATTACAGTGATCTATCAATCACGATTTTCAAGCAAACAAAAAGTCTTAAGTAGTAGAAATAATAGTAGCACTATGTAAATGAACACACTCATACAATACCACCAAGAAGGCGTTTATTGTTTGCACGTATAATGTATAAAAAGCAGGTAAAGTTTACAAAATGGTGCAGTAGCTTGAAAGATTTCGACCTGTTCAACCATTGTATGATAATCTCGGAATTAATTCTATAAATAAAAAAGTAGAAAAATCAATTGTAATCTTAAATCGGTTTATCATGCATTTTGTCATTCGTAGTGAAACTCCCGCTTAAACGATTTATTTAAAAAACCAGTCGGCTTTTCCCCCTTAAACGAGTCTTGTAAAATTAAGGGTCGGTTAATCTGTTCTGACGTGGATACTGTGAAGTGTTACCATCAGTTTGTAAGAAGCACGCGCTGCTGCCCGATCGAATCTTATCAAAGCACTTGAGAAGCAAATATCTCTATCTGAAACCAAATAATAAACGATTTCACTGGATTAGAGTGCGAAATTTTATACGAATTGAAATATGCTATTTAACAATTGAGCAGTAACGCACTCGATTGACTAAACTGGCGGTATCGAGTTTTCTTCAAGGTACGTATACACTTTTTAATTTAATAAATAATACTTAGTTTAATTCAATGATTAATGCTTAATTTAATTCAATAATTAGTACTTCATTTGATTTAATACATTTTTTTAATTCAATAACAAAGAAAACTTTAATTTAAATTTAAATAATTTTGAATTTTATTAAAATTACAAAGATAAATTTTAAAGAACATTAGCTACTTTTTAGAACATCTTTTCTCGACGTAGGTATTTTTAAAATAGTACATCGAATTCTGTCATATAATTTAAAAAAATCGATTATAAATGTACTACCTATTTTTTATTAAATATTCTAAAAGAACTTAGAGCATCAATATCTAATTTCCCTTTTTTATTTATTGCTTATTTTATTTATTATTTATTGTCCTCATTTTAATGCTAAGTTATTTATGATTAACTTTGACGTTACAATAGACGATCAACAATGACAAATAAATAACGAATAAGAGATAGGCAGATTACTTCTTCCTTCTAGTTAATTATTTGTTTCTACGACGCTTTTATTTACTACAGTTGTATATAAGTAAGGATAAACCGTCAAAAGCATAACATGTAAAAAATACATAAGTCTCGAAATGCAGTCGTTCTGCTAAACATACTTTTGAAATCGAATGTAAACCAATTCTGTCTTCGATATCTCGAGTTTTGATTCGCTAGAAATACATTGGAATTTGATCACCGGTGCGTCCGTCAGTAACAAAATTGAAGAATCTGAACTTACAATAATTCTTAAACTATTTTAAATTGGTAATATAATATAGTTAAAATTTAATCTAATTTTAAAAATTAAAATAATATAGTTTAAATTTATTCTAATTTTAAAATATGGTTACTGAAAGTTTAGGCTTTAGCTTATTCTACATCACAGTTACAACTAATTTTAACGTTTCGGATATTTTCTAAAATGTTACGGCCGTGCTTCTTTGTCGATTTGCTCGACCTAGCGGGGCACTTCCGTGCTCTCAGATTTTAATTTAATCCTTATTAAATTTGAGCCACTTTCTATTATCGGATTTGTTTTTTAATTTCCACAAGTGTCCAATTCCGACGAATCTTCAATATTTTCAAAGTATTGAAGCGAAAAGCAAAAATATCTATTTTGAAACAGTATGTACGCTAATTCACCAGCATTGGTAGCCTAGTGGTTTGAACTTGGGCTCTAGAACGGAAGGCTCAAAACCTACACTCCTGAGAGTTCTCCATAAAGTTCTCGAATATATATTAAGTCTACCAATCCGCATGTGGCCAGCGTGGTGGACCGTGGCCTATTCCCCTCATATTGTGAGTGGACACCCAAGCCCAGTAGTGGAACAGTCATCACAAGCTCACTAATTTGTAACACGTACATAACTTTGCAAATAGTACGCTGGGTTTGAACCCACGACCTCCTATAGGCTGTCAGTGCAAAAAAATAGAAAAAATATATATGTTTTTATAAACAATTAAATTCCTACATTCTAAAATTCCCTCTATCTCGGGAATAACAAACTTAAGTA
The DNA here is from genome assembly GCA_018249125.1 of Asbolis capucinus. Classification (NCBI taxonomy): domain Eukaryota; kingdom Metazoa; phylum Arthropoda; class Insecta; order Lepidoptera; family Hesperiidae; genus Asbolis; species Asbolis capucinus. The sequence goes on from DWJZ01001253.1 coordinate 23,913, forward strand.
TGTGTCAATACTTATCTAACCGTCTCATTGTCATCATGTTCAATGTTAAAACTACAGGAACAAAAAAAAAACAATATTTTAACTTCAAGTTGATTTCCTATATCTGCTACATCTACATTAACCTAACAGGTTAATTATTACATTACATAAATTATATTAACGCGATAAAAAGTAGCCTATGTCTTATTCCAAACTATAATTTATATCTCTACTAAATTTCATCCAAATAAGTTCAGTATTTTTTGCGTGAAGGAGTAACAAACATGCACCCATCCCCATAAACTTTTGTATTTATAATATTTATATATTCCGCTTGTCATGTTAGTTCTTTTCAAAATTAAGTATATTCGCTTCGATATAGCTAAGGGCAGTAAACGGGATCTTTAGCGATTCAAATGTCAATTTTTTCCGTGCTTCAAAGAGCACGTCGCAAAGAGCTGTCGGTTCCGGTAGCCAGCTACCATTAGATAAATAAATAATTGGACAACTCACACACGGCCATCTGACCCCAAATTAAGCGTTAGCTTGTGCTATGGTGATCAGACAACTGATAAAC
>DWJZ01001254.1:0-24455 GCA_018249125.1 Asbolis capucinus
AAATGCTTAACTTACAAATGTACAAGATGTAGTCATTATATTAAAATGCATTTTTTGTACATTAAACAATTAGTAATTTTACAAGCCGTATAAAAATCCGTACGTCAATATGTTATGTACAGTCGTTAAGCCCTAGTATGGTTGTTTGATGTGACTGGGGGCGCTTCCGCATCGTCCGCCATGGCTTCTGCTTTCAACTTTCGATATTTACCTGTAACGTATTTAAAATTTGATTAACAATCGAACGAGGTTATGCTAAGTGATGCCCGCTAAAGTACCTCGACGCCTGCTGTAGGACAATAACGATTCCAACAGAAGGCCGTGGCGATTGTCTCTTCTTCATGGCTCAGTAGGAGCATTAAAATCAAGGAATGTAGGTTGAATATATTCAAGGACGGATGGATGCAAGTGTTTGGACTACAACTGGGACGAGAACTGGAGATCAGATTCAGCACACGTTTCGTGGGAACGACTGTTGATGTTGGCTAATGATAATAATGTAAAAAAAGTACTCACGAGCAACTTTGACCATGATGACGCCCCACCAGACGGACCAGCCCCAACCGACCAGGCAGAACAGGACTGTGAACAGCTGTCCGCAACCCACCAGCAGATTGATGAGCAAGGACCCTGGGGGTATATATAATATGGCTATGAGTAAGTCGAAAGCCGTTTGAAACTAACACAAGTCTCTTACGTACTTAAATATTGTATCAAGAGAAAATAACGCAATTTTCTCACCTATCCTGTGTTTTGCTCCGTCGTGAACTCCAAACCGAGGAATACCGAAGCAAAGACAAAACATTCCGCTGAAGATAGTACCTGTAAAAATTTGAATTAATATGTAATTAAGTAGTTCACAGCCCGACCGGCTTGTTTCGATCGAAAAAGTTAAGCAACAGCGGCTGCGGTCGGTAGGACGATAGGTGACCGTTGGTGGCAAAAAAATTCATGAACGCTTCCGTGCTTCGGAGGGCACGTAAAGCTGTCGGTCCCGGTTGTTGTCGTAAGATAGCAATCGTTAAGCCAAGTCTATGAAATCTTCCGACACTTTGGTTGGCCAGTAACCCCTCCACCAATCCGCATTGGAGCAGCGTGGTGTAGTATGGTCGAGGCCTCCTTAATATGAGGATCCGGGTTCAGTAGTGGGTCGTCGGCGGGTTGAAGCCAGATCGTATTTTTTACGATAAAATATGTGTCTAATAAAAAAATATATATAGTCTTTGTAATCATTTATTTTAATATTATAAAATAAAAAATTGGGACAACTGCTCCTAGTTCTGTACTCACCAAGTCCCGGTACCAAAACATTGCATACGAGACAAAAGTACGCCAGCGCTATTGGCAACACCGGGATTGCTCCTCGCATCACACTCGTGTGCTCCACCAGCGAAGCATCCAGCTTTGTGCGCGTGTCCTGAAACAACACAAAAATCAATTTATTTGACTACTTTTGAATCATTAAGAGCTTTGGATAATGAGCACATGACTTAGCATACACACTCTCGCATATACATATTCACAGATATTATTATAGACACTGAAAATAATCTTCTTTATATTTATTTTTATATTGTTTCTTTTTAGGTTTTAACTTTGTTTTTTTTTTCTTTTCTGTTATTATATTTACAATTGTCTCAATAATTGTAATTTATTGGTAATCCTGTATTGCCCTAGGCCTAATACTGTCAAATTCATTTGCTGGAAAAAGATTGGTCAAAATTTCTTTGTATACTTACATCGTCGTCATCATCATCGTCGAAAATAGCTTCAAAATTACTCTTTCGATATTTATTCATATTTCTGACAACAGTGACCCGTGTCGGCACGCTCAAACTTTCGACAATAATCGACAAATTGGAATTTTCTGAGTGCGCCGACGGCACCTTTAATTTTCCGGCGTCTTCAAATACGAAAAGTGGTATGGCCTTTAATATGGGAACATCTGCTGATTCAGGGCGATGTACGTTTAAATTATCCATTAATTCTGCTCTTTTTATTTCCGGATGTGGCTGTATACCTGCAGTATCGGACACTTCCAAGTTTTCGATTAGAAGTGTTGGTAAACAGTCAATAGTTTTGACATTTGACCGATCGCAAGATGTAATTACAGTTTCCACAACTTCCGTTACTTCTGATACGACAGCTTCAGGATTTGCAGATTGAATCGTTATCGATTGTGGCAATGATAAATTTAAAATGTCCGTGACTGCAGAATCTGACTTAACATTTTTCATTGGCACATTTAAATTATTAGCAATTTCGGATTCCAACTTTGAATTAAGTTCATTTAAAGTGTCTACAACTTCAGATTCTGGTTGTGGTGATGGCACGTCTAGTCGATCAGCATCTGAGGGCTGTGACTGATATGGTTTAACGTGTAAAATATCGACGGCGTTTTCTACCGATTGAGACAATGGTACATCTGAAATGTCAACATCATTTGAATCGACTGAATTGTGAATGTGAGAAGTAATTAATTCCGATGATACTTTTACAGTGTTGTTGGATTCCAAACTCGATGCCTGCTCATTTAAGTTGTCAAGAAGTTTGGCGTTTGGTTGATGCAATGACGCGATTAAAGCTTCCGCAATCTCCGATATCGAATGCAACGGTTGCACTTTCTCTGTTTCGTCGACCTCTGTCAAGAGCTGGGAAACTTGTTCGTTTGGTTTATCTAAATCTTCGGGCACTGATTGTGGTAATGTTATACTTGAAGTGTTGACAAATTGCGATACTGACTGAGGCAAAGGCACATGTGAAGTGTCAGCACCTACTGCTACTGATTCTGGTAACGACACCTTTGAGATATCTACAGTCTCTACTAAGTCAGAATTTAATTTTTTATTGTCCATAATTGCTTTTTTTAAGTTTTTATAAACAATCTCAATCTATGCAATAATTTAGTATCAAACACGTGTGGAACTAAAGCTATAACACGTAATACTATTCCAAATGAGGTCGAAACCAATTCAAAATCAGTTTTGCATATCACGGTGCTGAAATTTGATTGGAAAAATATTGATTTGTTATTTCCATTGTCATCCTAGCTAAATGATTGTAACAGTAAACAAACAATCAACCATTCTAAGCCTGTGGGAAATGCTCGTGCATTTACAAATCAACGCCAGACACCAACTGCTACATTTGAGGTGAATATATTGGGTTCTGTGGTATACTTAGTATCTAGTTTAGAATTTAAGGGACTCCCTTTCGTCATGTGTCGACCCAAGATTCCGTTCATGGATGCTTAAGCTTTACACGGATGGTTGGACCCTAAGTGATTAATCAAGTAAAGCAACAGCGACAGCCAGTCCAAATCCAGAACTCCAATATGTTTCGACTCGAACTGCAGAACCGTTACGTGGGCCTAGAGTTATGCGAGTCAGTGGACGAGCTTAACACCAGGATGGTAACAACTGCACGCGAGGTAAGGTCGAAGTACTTTAAGACAAACCCTAGTGGTAGATCTTAAGTTCTTTCAGAACATACCCTCAGTCTGATGAGGGATAGACGGGATCTATACCAACATAGCTCACAGAATTAGGCGGCTGAAGTAACAATAGGCTGGCCACCTAGTTCGACGGATCGATAACCGTTGGGGAAGAAAGATCCTCGAATGGAGACCACATCTCGGAAAACGGAGCACAAGGCGTCCCTCGACCAGGTAGACTGATGACCTGAAGAACACAGCGGACATCCGCTGGATTCAAAAGGCTCAGGACCGGTCAGAGTGGCGCAAATTAGGAGAGGCCTATGTCCAATGAATATGATGTATGAATGGATGAAGCAACAGCAGGCGCGGTCAGTAGAAGGATGGATGATCGATAGCGGTAGAAATTATTGCGCGCTTTCGTATTTGGGAGGGCACCTAAAGCCATTGGTCGTGCTTATTCTTAGGTATCAATTGTTGAGGCAGCATAAAAAACTTCTGACACTTGGGTTGGACACTAACCCCCCAAGCAATTTGTATTGGAGAAGGGTGGTGGAATATGGTCTAGGTAATGGGTAGAGATAGGTGATCATTTGTGAGTGGTATTGTTTCCTCTTTACCTACCACCTACTCCAATACTTTTAGAGGTTCCTTGGCAGAATTTTAAAAATACCATTACTTTCCTACTTTTAAATTTGTTAGCTAGTGTAGTTTTTACTTATTTTTATCGACGCTTGTGATAGAAATCTTAGAACCTAAGGTTGGCTTTTCACGCGACGTCAGGGAGGTGGTGTTAAACGTTTAGTTGTTGTTGTATAAATAAATAAATTACGATAATTCTGTGTCAGCTTGTTACACATAGTAGGTGGTTCAGTTATTTTGACGATATATTCAAGTTGGTGTCGTTCATATATGGGTGTTAAGTTATTTATGTCATTAAAAGGTGACGTCGTTAAATATCGATTGGTATTTTAATTTTGTTTGCTTCCTTCAAATACAGTTACTTAATTATTATGATAGAAATGACAAAATATTTGGTTGAAAAAAGGAGATAGATAGATTTGTACTGCTTCTTCTTATGTGCACAATAAAGAGTATTTGTTGCTGTTGTTCATTTTGGAAAAACTTACCCACCCTATTGGGTCACAGCTTTTTCATTTGGCGTCTAGCAAGGGACTATCGTACGTATGTACTACTTCAATAAAATAAATTAAAGTAGTTTTAGTACATTGTCATTTTAATTATGTATTCATAGATCCATCCAAAAAAGGGTAAAATAGAAAATGCTGCGTGCTTAATGCTATAAATTTAGTGTTTTGTTGCATTCAGCTACAGTTTGAAATTAAAATTTAAACTGTTGCAGACAACGAACTATTTAAAAGTTTTATAATAGTTGTAAACTATGCAACCTTAAATTAACAGCAGCAGTATTACAATATTTTTTTAAAAATTTAATTTGTGATATCACGAAGTTTGCTTGACAATACAGGTTTTATCAAATCTGATTTTATTTTGGTGAATTACATATATACATAGATAGAATAACAATATCCATTTTAAGTAGGTCTATACTTCTGCAATATTTGTGCATGTGTATGCTATATATGTACATGCACGCGCACATGCACACGGTTGTTACTTTTATAACCTTAGGATACCATCGTATGTAAAATGTATGGGAGGTTGAGTGAAGTCGCTTCGAGCTACAGAAACCGTTCAAAGCACTTCGACACGCAATAAATGGTGTTTGTTTCAAGGTGAAATGCCTAGTTAACGATACGGCTTGAGTTCGTGACATTCGTTCCGCTGGACTTCGGTTTAACCCTACCAAGTAAAACAGGGTTCCGTACACAGCGGGTGAAAACGGAATCCTAATAAAAATTATAGGTGCAAATAGGGTGAAAATTCAATTCTATTAAAAAGATAACACTTCGGTCGTCGAATCGTACACAGGTTTTAGGTAAACACTTGATTTTTTTGCACATTAAATAGCAAATTATATTACGACGCTGTCATAACAGCAAATAATAAAAAATATTTTATGTAGGCATTTATTACTGTTGATTTCATAACAGCAAATCATAATGAATTAAGGTGAGAAAGGAGTAAGCAAATTTTGCGCAGTAACACGGAAGAACCCTTCTTATGTAGCTACTATTGTACATGCCTGATTTTTACGGTTATTTTCCGGAAATAATGAGCTGAAAAAAACACAACTGCAGAAGAAGACGAAAAAACAAATTTGGCGTATTAATTGGTTGGGAAAAAAATATTGTTATGAAGTTAGGTTAGATTTGGTCTACAACTTAACAACATAAACTTTTATAGTGATTTCAAGACACTGCAACAAGGTTTGCTCTATGAATAATCGATATCATATGCACTATAATGCATTTTAGATCGATAAACAAGACTAAACTCCTTGAGAATTATGTCTGTGAAATGGAGAAGCTAAAAGAAGAGTGCGCGTTAGTTTACTCAGTAAATGAATCAAGAGCAAAAGTTTCAGTGACAGTCGAAGACTCGACAACAAACATTCTCTAATTTTGTCGAGTTGTTTATTTTGCGATATATTATTTTTGTTCTCCATGTTATTTGCGAAACAGGTTATCCTAGTGTGTATTTTATGGAAATACCAGACTATCGCGTAAAGGAACTACATGAAGGTATGTGGCGTCCGCCCATGCTCATCAGAAACTACAAAGGCGATATGGAGGTAGGTGCTCTCTCAGTTCCAAGTTTTCAAAATTCTCTCCTTCATTTCCAAAATTCCGTTTTCATCCATCATTTCCGTAATTCCATTTTTTTCATAAATTCCAAAATTCCATTTTATTTATCATTTCCAAAACTCCATTATCCCTTAAACAAGAGTGGTGATTGATAAACGCAGTAGAATCTTACCTCGGGTGGCAAGGTTGGTGACAAACTTTTGTTCTTGGAGAAGAGGCTGGTCCGTCTACTTGAAGATTGTTCTGACTGGCGCCGGCACGCGCCGCGCAGCCAGCGACACATTCTGTTGTTACAGCAACTGTGGAAATAAAGGTTGGATGTAACAGAACAATCAAAAGTAAATTGGAAAATCAATATTAAATTCTCTGTATCATGTATTTAAGAATAGTACTAGGAGTTTTTCCTCAGGCTTTTGTTTACTTTCCTACCCTAGCTTAGAAAGTAAAAAGGCTTAAAAATATATTACTTTTATGAAACTACTGGTAGTTAGGTGTAATCTATGGAAAAAATAAGCATTGTCATCGCCTAGGTATTGGTATTTTTTATAAATTTTTTGTCCATTTTTGAACATCGTTTACTTTGGTTTAGTTTTATTCTAGACTTAAGTTTAGTTTGGTATTAAAAAAAATTTATATTAAGAAACCATATTTACTATAGGCTTAATTTTCTTTTCTTAATAGATTCTGTTTCAATTCACTGGTGTATGTATTATAGCTTATTTATGATCGTGTTTCGGAATTAGTACATAAATAATATGCCGTGATATACATAAATATAAATAGTACGTCATATAAAAAGTACGCCGACAATATTTTATATTTAACTTGCGAGGTTTTAATAATATTCCGTTTTTATTTCTGACGTAACATTGAAACTTACGTGGTTCCTGCTCCATCACTTAGGATGCTATCCCGCCGCTCAGCTTCTCGTTTCTTCCCACAGCAGCCAGTTTCCTTCACCACGTCAGAGGACATGACAGGAGGAGAGACCTCAACATGATGAGGTGGCTCCGCTATGTCGCTGACCTGCCGCCGACGACAGCACGCGCATAGGATGTCTCGGATTTTTCGTTTGCGTTTTGTTTCGCTTTCGAATTCGATCGTTGCTGTCTGGAAGACGAACGCAACGGTTAATATTAATATAATTTACGAAATTTAATTAAAACGTAAATATACTTTGTTAAGAGAAATAATCAATGTGAAACGATTCTGTTTTACATGGTTTTAAAATTCTCAAGTGTGCAGTGGATACCACTATTTTCTTCAGCGAAGCAAGTGATAAAAAATAAAAAAAAGAAGGAAACGAACTCTCACCCTCTGAAGACCAAAATTCTTCGTCTTTTTAAAATACACACCTAAATGAATGAGTCATAGTTATGATATTTTTTTTGCACTTACTTTACCAGCTGCCCTTTCAATATCTTCATCATCTTTCTTTTTACAGCAGTTGAGCTTCTTCCACGTACTGTTCTTTTCACCTTCCCCATGTTCCACGTTTTCTTCTGCAGGTGTTTGCTCTCTCTTACTTTTATCTTCTGCACTTTCATCTCCTTCCTGCGGCTTCACGCAGCAAGTACAACATTTGGTCTTACATTTGCCCATCAGCCGTTGACAGATGTTGGGCTTGGGATGCGTGTCTTCTGAGTCTACTGGTTGTGGTTCCTGGGGTTCCGTGGACTGAGCCTTCTCTTCTTTAGGTTGACGATGCGCTCTTGCAGGTGGCTTCGGAGTTGTGCTTGTACTTTGGGGAAATCTGATTAAAAATTAAAGTGGTCATTATTTTTGTTTATTTTTTAAAGCTGCAAATGATAGAAGTCATTTTCATGCTAAAGTGGGTATGTCATTAAAAGACCTATCAGAAAAGAACACTTTATGTGACTTTGAACAGTTTTGTTTCCCTTAAAACGTCATTTATAATGTGTAATGGAATAAACTAATAACATATAATTATTAAAAGCTCTATGAACACGCTTCATGTGTCAAGGTTATACGAGGCAATGCAATTTTATTGTTAATGTCTTTATAGAAACTACATTTTTTGTGATGGTGACTTTTTACGATTTAATAATCATAACATATATTTAATGTTATTTTAAAAATAAAACCGTAATGTAATAAATTTCAATACTACTTTGTATAACTTTTTCTATCTTTAGTACAATTATGTATCAAAAGACTCTTTTATATGTAGGTAGGTACATGAGCTTACTGTAGTGGAGCCAGAGTAGATGATAAGGACATTGGATTATGTCAGCTTTTATGAGCCCTTCACACATGGGGCAAGATGGGGCCTTCTGACTTTTCATATGTTTTTGTACTTAAATATCGGTACAAGAGTATCCGAAATATATATATGATTTAAAACTGGAGAACCTTAGATAACATAATTATTCTAAAAATGAAACTGACGATAAAGTCACTTTTAACTCATTTTTAACCTGTATGGTTCCAAGGCCTGGCTTCATCCTACCTATGTTAGAAAGAGGCTTCAGAAATAGCTCCAGTTTATTCCATATTTGATAATATGAAAAATAAAAGATTTGTTCATTTCGTTGTTAAAATAAAGGATTAAATTTATATTACAAATCGAAAAAATCGAGCAGATTAAAAAAATCATGTTGCTACCTAGACTCACTACAAAAATGAAGTCACTGAATAATATGTAGTCTGAATAATTTTAGTTTAAAATTCCTTGAGCAAATAAAGTAAGAGTTAATTATTTCAACTTCAAACGATGTCCCGCCAAAAACTTTACAACATGACATTTGCATGCAACTTAAGTAAATTGCTGTATAGTTTACCTTAACAACGTAGACCCACCGGGGAATCTAGAATTTGGAAAATACATATTATTATAGGATATATTATGAATAATTATAGATTTTTGAGTCAATTACATTTTTATTATTTACTAATTTCCGCCAGCGACTTCGTCCACGTGGAATTGTTACTTTGGGCTAACGCTAACTTTAACCCGCGACTTCGTTTCTGCCATACATATTTTTTGCGAAACTAACCGCTTACGCAGCGCACACAGCGGAAGCTATCAATAGGAAAAAGATCCCCCCATTTTGAAACATTCTTCATTGGTGCTCCGCTCCTATTGGTCTTAGCGTGATGCGTATATGCCTATAGCCTTCCTTAATAAATGGTATATCTAACGCTGAAAGAATTTATCAAATCGGACCAGTAGTTCCTGAGAATAGCGCGTTCAAGCAAACATCAGCTTTTAATATTAATATAGATTGATAGCCCTCTCCAGCTTCCCATATCTATCTTTCAATGAGCATTATTAAGCCCGGTCATTCCATAACTTTTTGTTCTTTTATAATTTTAGAGACTATGTTGGTTTGAAGTTAAATTTAACTATGAAATACTTATTCCAAGAGTTGACAGTAAGTCCAAACCTCGAATTTGTGTATGGACTCTTTTCAATCATCACGTTAGGTTCCACTTTTAAAACATTACGTGTGTATTAAAAATAAAACAGTGTATACACACGCACCAATTATTTGGACCACCTTGACATAATTAAGTACAAACAACTATTTACTTAAATTAAACCCGGGCACTTTCGTTTATGGCTTGAAATTACCGACAAATCTTACAAACTATTACCCTGTACGACGACGACGATGACGAAGAAGAAATAACCCCGTATAAAGTTTCATGCTTCTGCGTAAAGTAGTTAAGGGTGGTCACCGGTCAGTCGTCGTTAGTCTTTTTTCGAGCATGTCGAGAGGAATATTTATTAAACTATTACAATACTGTAGTTACTCGAGAGTACTTAAGAATAAGTTGTGGGTCACTTCAGTTAAGAGGAGCTCATGCTGCCTTAGGCCTCCTTAGAAGGTGAAATCCGTGCTGCTCTAGACTTCCATCGTTGTGAGGAAAGGCCCGTGAATGAGAGTGGTACATATGTGGTTGAGACCACCTAAGATTGTATTGTATTCAAAATATAAACCGAACTCGTGTGTTTTTTGCGCTGAATCAAATCACACCTTCATTGGTACTCTACTCAAGTAGTTGTTATTTATGTTTAGGTCATTTTCGCTAACTGGGTCATGTTCTGGTTTGCTTGTACGCGATAAAAGACCCTTTTGATCAAATCTAAATTATTTTGTCGGGTGTTAATTAAGCTAAATTTAGCTAATTTAATTAGTACTACAGTTTTACAGTACTACAGTTTACATTAGTAGTACTGATACAACTGAAAATTATTTTAAAACAATTAATAAATTTTTAAAATTTAAATCAATAAGGAATAAAAATAGCGATTTTCAGTTCCGTTTGCCCGGCAATTAAACTATATTATAAATATATAAGGTCTGATATACAGAAAAACAGATATACGGAAAAACAGAGATACAAAATAATAATTGTGTTTTTTATACAAATTATCTTCGTGCAAAATGCAATCACAAATACACTACCCCTGTGGTGGGACATTTCCCTATTAAATGTCCTACATCAAAAAATTCAAAAAGAAACTTAAAAATATATTCCTCAAATGTCATTAATTCTACAATATCTGTATTTAAATTAAAATAAGCTTTGGCAAAGTTTACCCATTATCATTTCCGTATCGCGTGGGCAGAAGTTCGTTAGGCAAAATATATACTGTCCTATTGTGAAGCATTGTTGTTTGTTATTATCGCCAAGACACCGATGTATTTTCAAAATATGTATCTTAATTTAGAATATCGAAATATCACAAAGCACTTTCTTTTATTTTCTTGACAAAAAAATACAGCACTTTTCACAATACTATTCCTTTTTTTTTATTCATTTGAAGAGTCCCGGTGAATCTGTCACTCTGTTCATAGACAATACATTTTAAGTTGTCAAAGTTCGCGCCATTTTTTGAACAAAGTTTTAATATAAAAAGAAAGTAAACAAACGACTAGGGGTGGTGGCGGTTCAAGTTAAACTGTGAGTGTACTAGTTTCTCAAGGGTCGGTATCGAGTGACGCGCAGATTTCAGAGGCCAACAAGTTTAATGGAATGCCTTTGACGAAGCTAGGTCTGTTGTTAGCGGTATTACGCGAATTAACAGGTTATTTCGATTTAATTACGAAATTGTTGAAACTTTCTTGGTTCGTTTCGTAATTCATGGAAATGGCATGTTTCTTTTAGTTTATCGTCAACATATAATAAATTAAAATAGATTATGTTAAGCGGTATTTTCATACTTGACAAAGAGAAACCCTAAAAGGTTACTTAGACTAGTAGGGAACTATTTTCTCGAATTTAAGAAATTTTTTTTTAAGGTTGCTAAGGTAAGCTGCTCTGCTAAAATCTACATAAAAATAATTTTCTGAATTTTCGAAATAATGAAAATATGTTTCAAGCCCAGTCAGGTATCTGGTACCTCCTCCAAGTAAGAAAGTATGTCGTTCTGATTCTTTGAATATGAATATAGGCAGGTAGGACTTATAGTCGGTTTTTTTTTGTTTTTACTGATTCTTTACTAAAAGTAAACTCTTCCCGGTTGGAGATGAGCTCCTCACCTGTTGTTTTCCCTATTGGGGCAAGTGTCTATCACCTCACGAAGTCCCTACATAGACTATAATTATGAAGCATTAGATTTCCGCACGATAGTTATGTTTATACAAAAGAGCCTATGTGTTATTCCAGACTACAATATATCTTTGTGCCAAATCTCATTCGGATCTGCTTAGTAATTTTTGCGTGGAGGAGCATCAAACATCCATGCATTCATTCATCTGTCCTCTCAGACTTCAGCACTTATAATACTAGTAAGTCTTCTTTGTTGGGTTGCGGTGGTGTCGGTTTTATGTAGAGAGGAACGTGCGCCAAGGAGTTTAGGTGCCATTCTGCCGAATTTCGAAGCCTGGATGGAGAGAAGCATAGACAATGTCACCTACAGGCTGACACAGATGCTCACCGGACATGGCTGTTTTGGTGAATATCTGTATGGGATTGGGTGCGATGCAACAACTCAATGCCACCACTGTAGAGGGGACCGTGACGATGCATAGCACATGTTTGAGGCATGCTCTGCATGGGAACATGAGCAGTACGTGCTGGTCGGAAGGATCGGGTATGGTCTTTTCCCACTAGCAACAGTGGCAGCTATGCTAGCGGGGAAGGCTTAGTGGAAGGCTGTGTTCTCCTTCTGCGAGGTCGTAACGGTGAAGAAGGAGACCGCCGAGCGAGATCGGGAGAGGGCCGATCCCACTCGGAGAAGACAACGCCGGCAAATGGGAAGATAAGACACCAAGATAAGACGCAGGGGAGGGACCGGTGCGTTCATATGAGATCCCGGAGCCTCCCCTTATGCGTCGGACGGCTGCCCGGGAGGGGGGGTTTAGTGGGTACAAATCACACATAACCCGAAACCTTCCACGTTCGGGTATCCTGTGAAGATTTCTCCATCGAAAAAAAGGTAGTCTCGGTCCAACGCATCTTTAAACGTATGACAAACGACATTTGATTCCTAGTTCTTTGAGTACGGAAGGTGGTCTTGAATTTGGTTCATGACACCCAAAGCATTTGCCTTCAACTTGTTTCTAATTTTATCTGTTAAGGGTACCTACTCCGTTTCGGATGCTAAAGAGGAAACACGAGTTTACGGATAACTTATATTGTATGTAAGAAAGTAAAAAATTACAATTTGTAACGTATTCATATTATTTACGAAAAAGGAGAAAGAATTTATACGAAAGTCACGTGCAATACAACCATGGCGTAACTTGTGCGGGCTACTGTACAGCAAGTTTATGATACGCGCTTGCAAATACATAGATTAGTGTAAAAAGTAACATTATTAAAAAGAACTTTGTGGCATTTAAGATAATGATTTTTAGATTCTCCTAAAACCGTTGTAGTTGTGCCTACGTATATTTGGTGGTGGTTAATAATACATACATAAGAGCCGGAATAACTTGCCAGCGTCAGTGTTCTCGTTCGATTACAATGTGTTCAAGTCGAGCGCGAATGAATAGGGTATTACTAAATTTTATCAAGAATTGATGAGCATTATCCTTTGGTAATTATGAACAATGATCAGGGATGTAAATCTTTTCTAAAGTTTTATAACAAAAAATGTTTCAAATAATGGAGATACTCTAATACGACAGATAAAATGAACCGCATAATACATATAGGGATGCTAATGTATATATCGATAAAATGATAGCGTAGGATTTTGTACGCAACGGAAATTAGACCGAGGGGTGAAGTAATATAAGCTCAAGTGGCCTTGGCTTGTCGAACTTTTTACATTAGCTATAGATAAGATTGACGACAGGCATATAAAATTGGAAAAATATGAAAAGCAAAATAATACCTAATCATAATTTAATATCATGAAAAGGTACCAATTCTTAAAAAATTAAAAATGAATTGACATTGGATTATAGGTTTATAGATATAATACATAGATTAGAATAGATAGAATAAATATTAAATTATTATTTATCCTAAATATATTAAATGTTTATTGCTATTATCACAGTTTGTTTGTCGTAGTGGTGTTGTTACTGTCGTATAAGTATGTATGTATAACAGCTCTTACACACGGACGGCAAGCAGTGTGATTGCTATGTCAAGATTTTATCAATACAATATGAGCTATTGCTGTTGGCCATTCTCTTAGTATAGGAACTACAAAATGGATTTCAAAGATCTTGCATTCCAATTTTTAAATCCGTGCTGCTCGCACTCCCTTGTACTATTTGCAGTCCACTGACAAAATGGTAACCGATGTTAACGGCTCAACAAGGTACAATTATAGAAATTATATACTGATACGAAACCGCAGTGGAGTAGGAACAACTTGACATTTGTTACTATAACATACATTTAACAGTTATTTTTCAATAAAAACGTAATTTGTCTTGAGAAATAGTTGACAACCCTACAGCCCAGTATGCTAATGGCGCTTGTGTCACGCGACTCCCCGCTCGATACACTGACCGGTGTACAGTGCACCACAAAGTTTGCACCTAACACAAACAAGACGCATATAATTTAATTGTAATGGGGCCTCACGATCTCTGTGCATTTATGCTATTAGTTATAAATCCCGGTAGCTTTATCAGTAGGTATTATAAAAGTAAACTAGTTATAAAAGTAAACTAAAGTTAATAACACAAGAGTGACGTTTAATAAAATGCAAAAAAAGTTTAATACGTTTACACACATTTATATATAGTAGGTAGGTACAAAATTACACGCCTTCCAAAACATGTTTTTGACCTTATAAATTAGTTAACTGAATAAAGGTATCAATGTTGGTGACTTTTAGGTTTTGGAGTTCTAAAGATTTTTTCCAAAGAATTAAGTCAGTCCACGTTAAGTAATCGTCTATGTTAGTAAATAATAGATTGACAAATAAAATTAATGAGATTTATCGAAAAAGTAAATGTCATGTGATATACAAAACTTCAGCTTGGCAACCTCAAATAATGTTACGTCCAGGATTGAGGTCAACGAATTACATTTAACATTAAAACGAAGGCGATGTTCATTTAACAGAGTTTTGTCGCCAACGAAATTGTCCCCAAATATATGTACATATATCAAAATATAAGTGTTTATAGGATTTCATTCAATAAGTCATATTTTTTATTCGTTTCAGTTAAAAACAGGTTTATAAAACGAAGATGTGAGCTTCAAATTTGTGGCGATAAAATCTATTGCAAATGGCTTGAATAACAACAATATTTTGCTAATATCACTCATACAACATCACATTAATTCTGCATTATGACACGAACATATCACAGCCTATTTGCATTTACTATCGACAATGAAATTGCCTGGTATATATCGAAATCGTGATGTCGTTATGGTTATGCGAGAGACTTTGTCACTTTCGATTATTCATTAAAGTTGTTAGTTTCACGCGTGCCACAAAGCAAAATCTACAAAGTAAGCAAAAGCATGTGTGGTAATTTTGAATTTCTATCGTAAATGCGATTCCGTATATCCCAGGATCCCCGGATAGGGATACTCGACTAAGATAACCTTTCTTGGAAATGTGTCGGTAAGCTAGGCAGTACGTCAGGCCTTTGATTCCGTGTAAACAATACTTAGTCTACTGTTATGAACGTTGGTCTTTCAACCGCGAGGTCCTGGGTTCAAATTTGGAGGCCACTTTTGTTTTCAAAGTTATCTACCTATCAGAACTTGATTATCACGGTGAAGAGAAACATCGTGAGGAAAACCTACACTTTTGGAAGTTCTCCACAATGTTTTCAAAGGTGTGTGAAGTTCACCAATCTGCACTTGGCCAGCGTGGTGAACTAAGGCCTATAGCCCTCACATATACGTAAGTGGAGACCCGAGACCAGTAGTAGAACAGTTATGGGATACAATGAAACAATAGTAAAAAACGTCGTAGTCATAGGGCTGTCAAAAGTATTAAAATAATTCATCAATTAGCGCTACGTTATAGTTTTTCTAATAAACGTTGATGATTAAAACGTGAAGTATTATACAAATTAGGTCCCCAGACGCAAATTGAATGAAAGTATACCCAGAGATTCGGTTTTCACCGCTTACCACCAGCCCCGAGAGAACGCGTGCGGTTTGAATAAACATTATCTTTATCGATTTCGTTTTGAAAGTAAAATTGTCTTTTTCAACGATCACGTTTGATAAAGTGACTTCATTTATGTTTTTGCTTTCGTTCATTTAAAAGGAATAATTGCAATGAACGTATGAGTATTTTATGCGGTTTCTCATTTTCTACACTCTCATTTTATTATTTGAATTTTTTTTCAGGACATATTATTAAGGTCTATACCCCAAATATGCCTGAGTATAGACCTTGAATTGACCACTAATTGAAAGGTAAATTCATCTAAAGTGTATTGTTGAGTTCTAAAAATATAACCGATGTATGAAAATTTACTTACCCGCCGTTACTGTGAGCAGATTTGTTAGACTCATTTCCGTCCGCTTTCTCAGGAACTGTTAGTTTTTCAACACCTGGTGTTGACAAATTTGAACTCTGAACTTCTACTTCTGCCTCTCCTTTCACCAATGCCTCACTCATTGTCTCCACAATATTACTCTGAGGACCATTTTTCTTTTCATTTACAACTGTGACTATAGGTTCGATATTTTCTTTTATTTCAATTTTAGACTTCTCTATAATTTCTTTTGGCTCTTCCACAGGCGTAATTATACTGTCTACAATTTTGGTTGCCTCTGAACGAATTTCGGCTGTTATTTCTTCGCTTTTCATAAGAGTGTCCTCTTTGATACTTGTTAAATTCTGAATGCCATCGTTTGTAATTTCATTTGCTTCAGTTTTTGTTTCATCGACAATATTTTTGTTACGTTGTTTAGCTTTTGGAGTTACCGCTAATATATTTTCGGTTGAAATTTCTGGTTCTTTTAAGATGTCATCAATTTTTTGTTTAACGCGCTCAACTTGTGGGTTATTATAAGGTGGTTGCAAAAGTTTTAGTTTTATATTATCGTCACTAAATATTGAAGATTTCTCGTTATTATTACTCTTAGGTGGTTTAGGAGGTGGTTTCTTTTCATCTTTTTCTATTTTATCAATTTTTTCTTTTTCTTCAACTTGTTTACTACCCTCTATTACTTCTTCTTTAGGTGCCAAAGAATCTTTGGAATTTAACCTTTCGAAAATTCCTTTTTCTCTCGCTTTTTCAAACGCTGTTGGTAATTGGTTAGTAACTGTAGCTACAACTTCTAGTGGTTGAGAAGTTATCGCTGCCGTAGTCATAGATACTATGTTTTTCTTTGTGAGTATTACTAATTCAGCATTTTCATTTGTCGATTTGTCATATTGGGTTTGATTGTCTTGTTTAATTATTTCATCCGTATCCATTGATGCATCTGTTTTATTATCCTCGTCTTTTGTTGTTTCTTTTTGTGTTTTATGGTCTTTACGAGTGGCACTCTTGCTTCCGATTTCATTAATTTTACTAGTAGACTTAGACTTTTCCATTAAATCCTTTTTGCTGTCTTTTTTCTTTAAAATTGGAGGCTTTTCATTTAATGTTTTTGTACTCGATGTTCTTGTTAAGCTTTTTGTACTATTTGTACGGTTAATGGGTTTTTTCACTTCGGCCTTATTGACCATTGGAGGCGGTTTCTGCGCAATTTTGGAACTCGACATCTTGGAAACTGGCCTACTAGAGTTATTTGTTGGTTTCGGTGCGGGCTTGGGTACATTTTTCTTTTTATCAGGACTTGTATCTCGGCTTGCAGCTCTACTGGGAGTTTTTGAATTTATTCTAGATGTAGCAGCAGGTGTATTTCCAGCTATTTTTACTGGTTTTCTTGCGGCTGGTGTGGGCTTCGATGAAGTTTTAGCTGAACCAGGTTTTGTTTCGTCAAGTGGTGTTTTACTTGGTGTTCCAACAATGGGCGACAGTCTTTTAGCATTAATGGATTTATTCGATGGTGGTGGTCCGCCCCTATTGGGCGATATAGGAGGTTTACTTTTTATTACGGCCGGGGATATATCTAAGTGTTGACTGCTTTTACTTATGCCGCGCTTATCGTGAACTTTACTGCCAATTTTAATTGTTTCGTGAATGCTACTTGTACTATTTGAAATAAATCGTTGATTTTTGCCGAGATTATTTTCTACTGGTCTTCGATGAGTAAAAATATCGTAACGACTGTTTCTGACTGGTGAAACGGAATTCTGTCGTTGCGGTATCTTGGAATGTTTAGGTGATCCATTGTTCGATTGTGGCTGAGATTTTGATACTGATCTTAATCTGGATCTATGAGCTACAGGCTTAGATGGAATATCATCCGCATTTACAAAATCATTGCTATTCTTTGAAATTTTTTCGAAGTATAGAACAGCTGATGGTGAATTCGATCGTGATTTGATTTTAATCTTTATTGGGGAGTTACTTCTAGAATTCGTTCGTGAATTTACTCTACTTCTCGATTCTTTCTTATCCAGTAGCCCCATTTCTTTAAGCAGGGCTTCTTCTTCTTCTTGTCTTCTCTGTTCTGCTTCAGCTTCATGTTTTTCCCTGTTCAATTCACTAAGTTCTCTGATTTCCTCAATATTTTCTTTTAGAAAATTTCGTGGGGAATGGGGTCTGTTTAGATGAACAGGTAGGGGTAAAGTAGCCGTTGTAGCCATTTTGTCGATTTTGGATAAAGAATTTGTTCTTCTTCTTGGCGGAGAACTAGACCTTGAGTTTGCTGCTGATGTTTTTGGAGTATTATGTCTTGAGGTCTCTTCTCTGAAGCCTCGACCTTTATAAGTTAGAAAACACTTTTAATAAATTTCATTGAGCACAAATCTGACATACAGTATTTTTTTTTACTATAAGATAATGATTACTCTTAGACTATTGTTTCGTGGAATGTTTAAAATTAAAAAAACCTTCAAACAACTGTAGGCTTACCCTTGAAAGGTGAGACTCTTCCAGGTCTTATTTCGAGTGGAAGAGATTTCGGGCTGGTGGGTCTTGAAATTGGAGGCTCGGCTATTATAGCAAACGATGTTTCCTTCTTTTTTTTTGGCGTTGGCACCAGTCTGTGAACAAAAGATATTTTTGTAGTTCAAATAAATGTGGAATTTAAGTAAGGAATTGTACATAATTTTTATGTACTTTATGTACTTTTAAAACTTTTTTGCACTAAATGAAATTAAATGAATATTAGGTGTAGTTATAGTACAGTATCTACATATTTCTAATATGTGAAATATTTGACACAGTAACCTTTAGGATAATTACATTCCAAAAAGTTATGAGAAGGCTGTTAATGTAGCTACATGTGATGATGTATACTTTGTAGGTATACCACGGCGTGCTAAACCTACGCATCCTAAAATCAGAAAAGTATACCAAAATGGGTATAGTTTACGTATTATAATTTAAGCTACGAAAAGTTTATTACACCTAACGGTTGAAGTTTTTGTTAATAAAGCTGACAGAGTATACTTATTAGGCAAGTTGCTTCTAAATTCATATAGACTTCGGTATGTTTAGTTTATCGAAAGGGTATTATAAACTATGATGATAATTTTAGAGAAAAAATGGTGGTATATGAGTAAATATAGACCTCGTCTTAAGTAAGTGCTATCTGTAACCGTAAGTATATAAACTCCTGAGAGTTTTTTGCTGCTTCTTTCAAGGTCATTAACCGTAGGACTTTTAGTAGGACCTATTACCGTGGAGATATGTTGAAGCGAAGACATTTTGACGTTCGAAAAGTGTTTGTAAAAACCAACTCTGAATACATTTCTTTTCATTTCCTTGGCCTTTATGAGTATGAGTCTATCGAAAATTCTTCAAAAACACATACAAAAGTTGTGACTCAATTTATTCCTTATAACTTCTACATTAACAAAGGGCAAGCCAATGAATCATGGGTTGTTCAAGGGTGTTTGACCAAGGATTTTATGATTTACTCACCCTCAGCAAAGGTCTAATGACCCGCCTGTTTATAATATATGCACTTTAATTATAGAGTAATTGTTGACTTTCTCCGATTCTCCTGTTACCAGCGGAGTTACTGCTGTAAAAATACCTCGCAATTAATTATAATGTATTTATATACAATTCATACTTCCCCTTGTAAGTAATGATAACCTACGGGTTTTAATATTGGTCTCTCGGACGGGAGGTGCTGGGTTTAAATTCTAAGCACACCTCTAGTTTTTAAACTTAAGTAAATTGTAGACTTGAGTAAATTGTAGATAATTCGGGTTTTCCTGCGACTATGTTCGCGTTGTACAATCACCAATCCTCCCCTTATTTCCCTACTCCTAGAGTGAACACTACATTTAGTGCAGGAATCTAAAGTATTATGGTTATATCTACCGAATATCATAAATGCGAAATTTTGTGAACATTAATGAATGAATGTTTGTTACTCCTTCACGTAAAAACTAGTGAAAGGATCCGAATGAAATTTGGCTCAGGGATAAATTATAGTTTGAAATAACACATAGGCCACTTTTTATCAACATACATGCGGACGAACCCACGGGTGAACACTTGTTGTATATAGTAGTTTCCATAACTTAATGTACATAGATTGCTCTGTAAACATTAGGTCAATGCCTTCAAAAGAAAGTTCATTTCAATTCGACAGTTCACAAGAGTGCGTGAAAAATGAAACTGAGACCAATATCAGCAATGACTATTGTTCATCTCGTACATCATTCCTTCATTGCAATCCATAACTGTCCCACTGCTGGGCTCGGGTCTACTTACACAAGTCAACAAATTAGTGCAGATATATGTATGTACATTAATTAATGAATATTTAAAATGGAACTTAAACGGCTCTATAGCCAAGTCTGCTCTCCTCTCTACGAAATACATATATAATCTCTACGAAGCGTTGTTCTGTATTTGATTCTTACTGAGGCAGGCGTTTGTCTGACGGGAGAATTTACGTCTGGTGTGTGAAATGTCGCTTATAATTCCACCCAAGACACAAGGATTTTTTATTTATTTAGGAATACGGCTGGTTGGTCTAGTGGTTATTGAAACTGACTGCTACACCGTGGGTTCGATTCCCACCCAGTTTTTGTCAAGTTTTCTGTGATCAACAGGAATAAACATTTAAAATTCAAACGGGTTTTCGCGATCTGTTTATTGAGTACCCGTTTGAATTTAAAATGTTTAGTATTCCCGACGATATTAGTCAAAAAACATATGAGCAGGAACATTTGTCCTGTGTGTTTGAGTGTAAAAATATCTACATAAGTATCTATTTAAAAATATATATTTACGTTTCTCAGATGTCTGATCACCCTATGGTGATACTTGTAATATTACAAGCTTACGATTAGTTTAAGGTCAGGTTACCGTAAGTGAGTTGTCCAAAGGTTTATTTCTTGATATAATTTTTATTAATATCAGTTACAGATAGCTTGCTTTGTATTCTAGTTGTTATTTTCCACAAGAAATATTACTGTCTATTATCTATTAAAGTAAATCAAATCGTTGTTTAGTTAATTCTATAATTACAATAACAATTTTTCAGCGATCAAAGCGTACAAAGTCGAATGACCTTCGTTACGTCACAATGGCGACAAATAGGGCTAGCAAGAAAGTTACGAGGCGAAAACGTAGCGAACTTCATATTTAATATATATATATAAAAAATAAATATATGAATATATACATTACATATATATGTAGACATATCTGTATAATCTGTAGAAAACCTAAAACAAGTGGCTTAAATTCGTACCTTTTTTTTAATATTTGGACATACCACAGCACTCTATAATACTTATATATTCATGAATCTAATGCCGGGAGAACCGGATGTTCTAAGAGTGGTAGTTGGTGGTAGGTCTTCGCGACAACAACATAATAATAATCTCTGAATATTATGAATGCTTCTTTTTTTTTCTTTTTGCGTGAATCCCACCACAGGCATCTTAACTGCGAGAGGGGGGAAGAGTTCCGGATTTGAATCCCGGCACGAGAGAAATATATACATATACATATTTGTCCTCGGACAGTGGGTTTTGCCCATGAAACATATGGGACCCCATTGCAGTAGTATGTGCCTTTATTTTCATTTTATATATATTCATCGCTGTTTTAAAACTTGAATAATCACTTGTAGATTATAGAACTTAAAATTTACTTAAATTAATTGAGGAATATTTCGATGTTAATATTTATTTTTATAAATTTTTGTTAGTGAAAATATTTAAATACCTTAAAATTCGAAGAGATGCCTGTTCAAATATAAACAAAATTTTATAAAACACTGTCCTAATATAATCATGAAATAATTTTTAATAGGATTGATAAAATATATAAAAATTAAAAATTAATGTCAGTCGGCAGAATTTATTTCATTATTGTTGTTGTCAAAGTTTTTATTGTTCTCTCTCTAAATACTTAGTTCTACAAGATCTATAACAAGATACACTAGAATGGTAAGCGATAATCGCTTGAATGTCAATTATACAAGTCAATATCAGTTATTTTAAAATAAAATAAATTAGAGTAAATGGTCCTATTTACCAAGCTATAAGCT
This sequence comes from Asbolis capucinus, assembly GCA_018249125.1. Classification (NCBI taxonomy): domain Eukaryota; kingdom Metazoa; phylum Arthropoda; class Insecta; order Lepidoptera; family Hesperiidae; genus Asbolis; species Asbolis capucinus. The sequence goes on from DWJZ01001254.1 coordinate 22,153, forward strand.
TTAAGACAGAAAAGATTTTTTAGGCCACGTACATTATTAAAAAATTAAGACACTTAACGACATGATTTTGTTTTGTAACTCTAAAGACTTAACAGGTAGAATCTGTACATAATAAAATTAGAAGCAGCGATTTTAAACGTTGGTCATTTGAGAAAAGAGATCACATATGATTGGCCTACTTGACTTTAATATTTCTGGTATATTTGTCTAGGATTTCCCAACTAATAAATAAATAAACGTTACGTTGTCAAACTTGACGATCAATAATTTCAACGGTATTTAATTTTTTTTATATTTATTTGTTTATATTATTTTGGTGTTTTGTTATTTTTGAGTTTATATTATTGTGTTTTGAATTTTAGGTGTAAATTTTCATTAGACAGTCTAGTCGCTATTCTAGGCGGGCAATTCGATAATCGATGTCGGTAATTGAATATAACACGCTAGCCCAATTTTTTATAGAAGCCGTTCGAGAATTGGAACAGGCAGTTACTTCCAAGGACTGACGGCCTTGAATACCTAACTAGTGTACTATGCATACAGAAATAGGTTATTATAACGAATAATAATGTTTCGCCATTCTGACGTAGGTACTCCCTGGGCGTTACTTTGGCTATAAACCACTACGGTTGCTTTAGTCATACAAATCGAATTTACGACTATTTTAGTTCGAGTCCACACTTTTTTTGCTGCTTTTTGACTATCAAATCGTCGGTAAAGTGACTATGTAGAGAACATTCGCCAAGTGTGGGCCATGTAGTTACCGCGGCACAGTAGTATGTAGTGTCTTATTTACTACAGGTCCCCTATTTGTACTTTCAACTGTGTACTTGATTGCAGACAGTACATTACGCTGAAAAACGGCATACAACGCAATTCCTTGTAGGAGGATTTGCCTTATATATTCTGTATTTATTGTTATATAAGCCACCATAATAGTAGGTAGCTGTTTACCGCTGGTGTTGCACGCTTTTGTGATTCGTTCATCGAAGGTGATCGCCCTCTAGCCCTATTTCCTTCAACGATACCGGTATATTACTCGACAACAATAATAAACAGTTTCAACACACATTCATGGTTGACAGCTAGCAAAAGATTTACGTACAAACTTGAGTTGTAGTCGTAAGCAACACCATAATCACAATAGCCTGTTTGTAATCATCGTACGCAAGACTTTCGCTCGTCACACGCTCTTGCCCACACTATGGACGGTGCAATACTTGAGCGGCAGCGGGAGCAATGAGAAATCTGTAAACTCACAGCACGGCGGCTAGCTTCGATCGTTACTGATGAAAAAAGTTAAGTAACAGTAGGTGTGCGAGGAAAGTATAGGTGATCGCTTGTGGAATATTTTATGATGGATTCCGTAGTTCGGAAGGCACGTATCGTTTTTCCCTTTATTATCGTCCCCTAATTCCTTGTCGGTAGTATTCGATCTGCATTTTGTACGACATATAGCGCCATTTCTTACCTTCTTAATATAATATACCTTCTTCGCTAAAATATAGTGTTATATCATTGTAATGGTAATGCATAGTCTTATATGTATATTAAACACCGTATAATTTAAGTAGAATGCCAGTACACATACGATACAAATGTGATCCATTGTAGATGTCAGACATTATAATATAAATAAATAAACAATTTACTCGTTTTCCGATACACCTGTTCCAAGTTGATCGCTCATCGCTAATCGCCAGTCACTTAAGCTGTAACCTACGCACGGTGACTAATCACAATATGGCTAATTGCACCCCATATGGTGTATTACACCCATAACTAATGGTATTGTGCGTCGTTCAAGGTATTGTACTTGGGAATTTTATAAGGTTTATGGAATATATTGTGTTTTTATGGTACTTATACTAATATTATGCAGAGGAAAGTTTTGATTGTTTGGCTGTCTCCAGTGAATAAGCTCCGAAACTACTAGGCGGATTTGAAAAATTCTTTTACCACTAAAATTCTACATTATCCCTGATAAACATAAGCGATAGATTTAAAAAAAAACGGCACGGGTCCGTATGAAAACAACGATAATGCGAACCAACGTTTTCAAATTATACCAAATAAATCTTTATATTGCGTACACTGCCGAAATTATTGACAATAGAGCAAAGTGAAGTACTGCAGTTTTATAGAGAATTGCTTCCGGTCGCGACTTCGTCTGCGTGGACTGAAAAAAATGTTCAATTTGACAGTAAAATCCTCATTTACAAATATAAACAATGTGATAAATGAAGAACCACTCTACCGATTTTGTGTAAACTTCACATAAACCATCTACTAAATAGTCCGAA
>DWJZ01001255.1:0-24441 GCA_018249125.1 Asbolis capucinus
AGTTATAATAAAATCAATAACTTGTTAGTTTACTTAGTTTTTGATTTTCTAAGAACTTTCAGTTTGACCCTCGTATACCGACTTTTGACATTACACTTCATCTTCATCATCTCAACCCATCACGGCCCACTATTGAGCACGGGTCTCTTCTCTGAATGAGAAGGTTAAGACCATAGACCACCACGTTGGCCAAGTGCGGATTGGCAGACTTCGCACACCTTTGAGTTTTGCGACCTTCCTAGCATGCAGGTTTCCTCATGATGTTTTCCTTCGCCGTTATAGCGAGTGACATTTATATGCTTGCAACGCACATAAATTCCTAAAAGTCAGAAGCGCCTAGGGACTCGAACCCGGACCCACCGAGTAGAAGGCCGAATTCTTAACCACTAAGCTATTACCGTTTGTTCGATAGATCACAAATCTCTATATTAGACATAGAAATACTGTAAATATTTAAATAAAATATTTTTTATGTTCGAAATGTGTTCATTAAAGAATTCATAAAGTTCATGAAAGGTTTAAATTTGAGCAATATCCTACGAGTAGTTTTTAAGTTATCCATAATAATTCGTATTTAACTGACTTTGACTACATTGATCATGTTCGTATATTTATGTAATTTGAAATCGGTTTTATACGAATTAATAAATGTGAGACAAAAAAATTTAGATCACAAAAATTGTGCCATGGATTTAATTGATTTCACCTACACTATAATGCTTTACTATAGGTGGCAATGTAAATCTAATGACTAAGTTTACTAGATCCTAGGTTAAATAAATGACTCACTAATATCTTACTAATATTATAAATGTGAAATTTTGTGAATATACATATATGGATGTTTGTATTTCCTTAATACGCTAACCGTTGAATGCGGCACATAAATAGCACATCCAGAAAATGAATATAGAATAAATTTTATGCTATTTGTAGGTTCCCCTGGAGTAATTTGGACAATAACATGTCTGGATGTTTGGTTATCTTTCATTCGTTAACTGTTGAACAAATTAAAATGAAACTTGGTACACAGGTAGACCGCATCCAGGAAATTAACATCGGATAGATTTTATCCCAAATATAATCTAAATAATGATTTTCTTAGGATGATATACACGTTTAAGTTAGGATGTCAATAAACTACGCGTCGAAGTCGCGGGCAGAAACTACTCAGTATTAAAAGAAAAACTATTAAGCTATTCAACATTATGAACAAGTTATATATATTATTGAAGTTGAAACATTTATTAACTTTAACTATATTGAAATGCAACTCCTCAAGGTGTTATGACTGCGAAGTTTCCAACTTCCCCTTCGTTCAAATTACCTGCCGTCGTAAAAAGCGTTTGTTTTCCACCGACCCAAGATTACATTCAGAAAGTTTTACTTTTGTTATTTCACATTATATATGGTTGGAAGTTTTACTTACGTTTAATAACACAAATATTACCTTCTGGACTATTCTATCGGTGTAATAAAATACAATATAGAAATATAAGTGCCTATAGCTCAGCATCTTGTGACAATTGAATGTGATGTGCCGAGTTAAGCAAGGGCGTTATTTGAAGCATTGCTTCGAAGGGCACTTAAATACGTCAGCCCTGGTTGTGACGATCACATAAATATCTAAAGACTTCCGAAGTTTGTGCTAGTCACAAGCTCTTGCCATTGGAGCAGCGCAGTGGAGTGTTTCAGACCAACTGAAACTATTATCAATGATTTCAATAGTCTCACATTATTGTCACTAAATTAAATTAATTTTAAAATTTAATTAAATTCCATGCATCTGAACAAACAGCAGAAACCAAATACGACAACACTACGACACAAGAATGGCCCTTGAGACGTGCACAAGAAAATTGAATTACTCCAAACCAATTAATATCTGTTCGGTGGGCACCACACGGCGGTCGAGACGGATAAATTCCGGACTAGAATAAGTGACTTAAGGTCCGCTCCTTGACCGCTGTGTCTGCGAGAAAACGAGGGTCATTTGTATAAGTTTACCCTTCCAATTTGTTGGGAATGTTTGAAGATTGACATAAGATGTGGGAATCGGGATAAATTATTTACGGCTCATTGAAACCTTGAGCCGAACTTAGGTTTTCTTTTACTATTTTTTTAACAGGCATAGAATGAAGTTCGACCATTGGTCTCTTGGGAAGGCATCGGTGCAAATCCTGCACATAGAATTTTCCAAAGTATGGCGTATTCCTTTTATTGCGGTGATTGAAAATATCGTGAGAAAGCAGCACTCCTGAGAGTTCCCCATAGAGTTATCAAAGATGTCTCCATCCGTGTGTGTCATGTTTTCAGAAAGGCCTCCTTAAGGTAAGTGTCGTCTTCAACGTTGGTGGTAAGAAGCACTTTCACGCCTTTTTTGAAGCACCGCATGTCGTACCACGCTTTGAGATTGTCCTCGAGCCTTATCGATGTAAATGAAACTGAAACTGACTGACTGTATTAGGTATTATTTTTGTGTGTTTGTATGTTCTTTTTGTGTGGTGTACAATAGTTATAAAATAAATATCAATAATTGAACCTGTAAAAACAAAAGGTATAGTTTGCATTTTTTAAATAACTTTAAAATAATGTAGGTACATCCAAAATATTCAAATTAGTAATCATTATACCATATTCAACTGTAACCTCAAACTTATTCCTAATGAACATGAACACATCATATTGAGTTTTAATTCTTAAAGTTCGTTTAAAAACTCAGAACTTCGAAACAAAAGAACGAAACTGTTTCGCACGAGAATAAAACTCTCTCAGACTCAGACTGCGTTCAATCTTTGAAGTTTGAATGAAATCAACATCAAACGATCTCACTAAAACAAAGATGAAAATTCAAAAAACAATCGCATTAGACCTTAATGATACAGTTGAATACAAATACAAAAATACAATACATTAAACGTGCGAAATAACCGTTGTTTGGAAAGGGTTTCAAATTCAATATCTAGCAAAGCCGTGTTAGTGTGAAAGTGTTTTATTTAGCGTTTTATAGTCAGGGATTCGGAAAATGGAGTCGCATTGTCGATGATTATGGTTCAATTTCCTCTAAAGTCGATTGCATTACATCGGTGCAGACTTCGGATATCCTTTACGACAATGTGGATTGTAAATATAGGTTTCTATTTTGAGCTGGCTTTGGGATGAAGGGGCAGTACAGGTGGAACAGAGAACGAAAGATTTACGTTTCATAATAGTTTTGGGTTGGTTTAAGGTTTGCTGAGCTTGGGTTCGTGAGTCAATCTCCTCATGACTGAGGATGCCTTCAGGTCACCACACTGCTCCAGAGTAGTATGTCAGAGGTGTTAGTGGCTAACCCAAGTGTTAAAAATTCCAATTTATTCCATGGTCCCCGACAAGGCTTAACGACTAGCATCAGACGATAGCAACAGGAGAGAAGGGCTTATGTGCCCTCTGAAGCATAAAAACGCTGATACAATTGTTTCACTATCCCCTTGCACTTTCCAACTCTAAGCACTTCTATATTGAGTAATATCTGTGTTTTAGAATATCTTAAATTTATTGAGGCTTTTTTACTGAAAAATAAATAGTTCTTTCCTTCCAGCATTCAAGACAACTTACATAAACTCAATTAAAAATATCTCTCATTTACTCTCGGTACAATAAATGTTCCTCATTATACTCCGGGACAAAACGCTGATTGCGGATTAAGAAACATCACCTTCTGCCCTCGTTGACTGGCACCCCTTTAAGCAAATAGGCAGCTAACTGCTAATTTGATGGCACATTTTAGTAGAAATTACTACCCTTACTACGTGATCATTATAACACGTCATCTTATGTCCCTTTTGTGTTTAATGCAACACTAATTTGTCTTCGTGCTCCAACTTCGTCCGCGTGGACTGAAAAAAGGTTTAATTTGACAGTAAAATCCCCATTTACAAATACAAACAATGTGATAAATGACGAACCACTCTACCGATTTTGTGTTAACTTCACATAAACCATCTACTAAATAGACTGAACAAAGCCATTTGGTTTGGATAGGTGAGCCCGTTCTTGAGTTATGCCAACCAAAACTGGCATTGATTTTTAATGCACACTATAAAGCAATAACACATAATATTATTAACAACATTGTTATATACCCATAGCTCCTCGTAGCTGAACAGGTCTCGAGTATTTTTGTGTACAATACAAACCTTGTAAATAGTTGTTCCTTTTAAGATCCATTCTAAGGTGCTTGATGCCGTTATTCAATCGACTGCCTCAACAGTGTCATCTTTCTTCATATCATATCATATTCAAGCGATTCTGTCACTTCCTTCTAGACCAACATTAGTGACTCAAGCGATTCTGTTACTTCCTTCTAGACCAGCATTAGTGACAACTCTAGCTATTGTAGTTGGCGTCCATGGGTGTCTACACCTACTTCTAGGTCTGCTCATTTACCATAATTATAGTAAAAATATAAGAAATCTTGAGTACTAACATTTTCATCTCATGTTTAGTCTCTAATTTATTCCGCACATGTATACTCCGCCGTTCTCAAACATGTAAGTAATGTTGTTATTATGTTTGGAAACTAGCTTCTCCTTTGACGTAGGTCCTAAGTTGTAAGGCGAAGAAGCGAAGCATCTTAACGTAATTTCGTGTTGAGTGTGAGTAAACAGGCAGAAACGAGTGCGATGGTAATTAGACGACGTAAAGCGGACGAGCGAAGCCTCAACCTCTTGAAACGTTAATTACAACCCTTCTCGGTGACACGGCTTTTTGAAATGGAGAAGCAAGACGGTGATGAGGAAAGGTTGTCGCTCGTCTAACGAGTCCGCTCCAGTAGTTTATACAGGGTGTTTTGATTAGATTAAAAAAAACTAAAGTATATTTATCAATGAAATCGAAGTAAAACTTGGCATTTTTTATGGCCATGTTATTCGAAGACGTGAGGTTTAATTACTGAAATCGCACTTTGAATAAAAAAACGGCGCATGCTTATTGCGTGAGATTCAAAATCTAACCGGATCTTTGGCTCGGACAGCGTAGATATTTTTCTTTAACAAAATTCATGTAAGTCAAATCGCAGAAGGTAACATAACATAATGAGATAACATTAATTTCGCACTTTGCCAATGTGCTTGAAGTCACAACCTACTTTTTTTCATGCTAAGCGGGTGATCCAGCAAGGATATTGAGAGGGGAAGTTAGTGTACAGTTAGTGTAATGTGTACTTTGTTGTACACCTATTGTCCGTACAGAAAAATGTAAACCGCAATTTTTTAGGAGTTACGTACGGTGCGGGTATTTTTTTATGCACTTTATAGAGAACGAACGTCGCGACGGACAAACCGCTAGTTGTGCGACGACCATAATTCGCCGAGCTTACACTATCCCAGCCAATGTTTGTGACTTGGATAACCTGGCCGTAAAACGAACTAAACGTAAAGAAGACAGACTAATGTACTAGTATCAAATCTCATCTTGTCAAATCTTTTCAACGCCTTCGCAGTTTACCCGGGACCATGATTTATGGTAATTGTGTGGAAATATCACCCTGAAAAACATATCGTGAGTACCCGTAGCAAGGACGTCTACGATCAATCCTGTCTTAAATCATATATTCATATGCTTAGTCGTGAGTGTTATAATGGACCAAGTAAACTATAAAACGAATACAGTTGATGCCTGTTGTTTTAGCTCTATACATCGTCGCATTATCCTACAAACAATAGAGCTTGTCATAACTTTATGTGGACTGAGTTATACCCAGTATTTACATTTTACTATTGTTGTCCAGACAATGCCTGCAATACTTTAAATTCAAAGCAAATGCAAAGAAAAATTAATTAAAACAATATTTTTAAACTATTTAAAACACGATTTTTTTTTAATCTACTTAAGGGCAGGTGCGATTCATGAACATATTGGCATTAATATATTTAAAATCAAAAATTTACATTTAGGAACATTTTAGTTAAATTAAGGAAAGATTTGGGAGTACCATCGGTTTTATAAAACGAATAGAAAGAGACATAAAGCTGAAAAACAACTCCCGGGAATGTTTAAAACATTCGAATTATAAATTTTCATTAAATTATTTTTAAGATATAATATCCATAACACCAATAAACCTAACATATATATATGTTTTACCCGTAGTACCTGTACTTAGTACAAGTTTCGACTTTCATTAAATAATACCTTAAAAAAAATTCGTATTCAAAACAAAGTTTAACGCTAACCATGGTATATCGTTACTGTGTTGGATACCATGTATTAGCTATGGTTAGTAAACTTTATTTTAGGCACAGAACCCTATGACATAAATAAAATTGTCCGACAACATTCATAATTCAAATTGTGTTTCAAATGAACGCCTGAAAATTTTATTCAGGAGCTAAAAACATTTTTATCTAAAACATCTATTTGTATGTAAAAGTATAAATAAGTACTCAGATACAACCTGTTTTCATATTTATACTGTAGTACGTGGAATATGTAAATATACCAAAACAGTTCACTTGGATGGCTATTCAATTCCGACGAAGGACCGAAGCCAGCCATTTTTAAATATTCCATGTGTGGTCAAGCGTAAAATCTACAAAGAAAATGTATTACCTATCTTTTATTGCATTTCTACCCTTTTTCTACGACATTGGTCTTCAGATAAGACGAGTTATAGCATTTTTATCAATATTATAACTGCGGGAATATCTTATAAATCATTTTAGATAGCTTGTAATAAATGAGCTAATATTGTTTTTATATATTTTTATTACTGGCGATAGTGAAAAAGTGCATTAGCACAAAGTTTAATGCCCATTTTTATGTTTTAGTACATCTCGGTACAATTTTTCATCGCACCCGGTTCAGTTATTTAGGTGTTAAAGCGATACAGACATACAGATAGACAGGTTTTTTCGCATAATACAAATTAAGTAAGGATTATGTTTAACTAGTACCTGCCTGCGGCGTCGCCCGCGTCTTGTGCTGTAGCTTGTGCGTTAAGCCAGATTATAGTCTGTTTGCCAAGTTACACTTTAATCCATTCAATTGTTAGCGCATGAAGGAAGCTCAAACATCCAAACAAACAAACGTGGACATCATCCCAGAGGAACCTACAGTCTGGATACAATATATGTATGTTTATTTTCTAGATGTTGTCTATTTATGTATCAAGTGTCATTTTAATCCGTTCTACGGTTCGTGTTAATACACGATATACATATATTGTAATCAATAGTTAAACACCTACAAACGACACATTTACACTATAGACGGTTATCGCAGCGTTCCCGGCTTGTATTGGCAAGATATCCAATGTATCAGGTATCAGGCTTGGGAACGCAACGCGACAACCCAACTCATCTCCGGACCTAACATCGGCCGGTGTCACTCTAGTTTTAAATTAGATTTAATTATAATGTATTAATTAAACAATAAAAGTAAATATATACTAAGTTATCATCGTTTTATTCGAAGTTGCTGTGTCAGCCTTCCGTATTTAACGCGCGAAGGAAAAAATATCCAAAAATCCAAACATCTTCGGAAACTTTCGCGTTTTTAATATTAGTAGGACTAAAGTGAGGCGTAGAATCGACTTCGACTATAAATATGTACGTAAGTATATATATCCTAAGCTTAGCGGATACTTTGCACCGTCTGTTATTTGTTATAAAATATATCATTATCCGTATAATTAGCAACATAAGACTCTTAGAACGTTAATTAGAGGAGCAGTAAAAGGCGTAATAGACCCCAAGTATCCTCTCAATCAACTGGGAACCCTTTTTCTCAGATGTCAACGGGTTCTTTTCTTGTCAATCGCACACTTAAAAAGGGCTTGTTAATTGAAATAAATATTTGCGCAGCTAATTCTCTATTGAACGATACTTGTCGCTTGTCAGTTCGCGAGGAATTTTCTACTTTGTTTGTCACCTTAATTGAGTTAGTCTATTGATTTATATACAGCTATTTAATATAGCAGTTTGTTTTTAGTCGAGTTTGTTTTGCGCATTCATTAATGACGAACTGAAATGGGTTCATATTAGGGTATAATTTTAGGGTTTGTCGAAAATTTTTTGATTATACTTAATGTGGTTTCGTCGTGTCCCAACGTTTTAGTATAGACATCGTATTATTCGTAATTTGGTAGGAATACATAGATTTCGATGGCTTCTAAGTATGAGATCCAATGCAACAATTTGAGAACTTTAACTCTTCTGTATTAAGTTAGGTTTTAGTTAAGTTTATTAGAACTCCTTATCTAATGGAAGTGGGATGTATTTTTTAACGTTTACCCGTCGTGTGGGATTTTTTGGATAGTTTTATTAATATAATTTTGGGTTTTAGAAAACCGTTTTTTAATAAAGAATTTGTTCACGAAATATAAAGCTTTAGAGTGATTTAAACTCTACATTTCTCAAAATATATTTTTCCTTATCTAATATAACAACAAATAAAAACCTACCGTTGCCGTCGATATTAACCACTCGTGGCTTGGCCTGCGTGGCAGATACGTTGATAAATAGTAGCCTATGTATTATTCGACGTTATAACCTATCTACATGACAAATTTCATGCAAATCGGTTCATCTCTATCTATCCATCTATCCATCCACACAAATTTCCGCATTTTTTAATATTAAATAAGTTAGCGCTTGACTATGAAACCGCCTGATAGTAAGTGGCGCCGTAGTCTGATGGTAAAGCGCACTAATTTTATAAAAACCTGTTCACTCTTGACTTGAAGACATTTACGTTATAATCAAACGGGAGTACTTTAATGAAATTAATAATATAAATAGGATTAAATAATGAATAAATACATTTATGATCTGTCTATTAATCTATCTATCTATTATTCAGTAATTCCCTCAGCTTATCCCGACAGATAATTTGCGTCGAATACTTTGCGGATTTCTATTAAGTTTTCGTCTTTATCCGACCAACAAAGGATCGAGCTTCTAATGGGATGGTACAATTGAAACTGCTCTCTGGCAAATCTCGCAATAAGTATGCATCACGTAGCCAGCTATGCTGTACAGACTCTGTTCTCAATTGCTGCAGATCCAATATTCTCACCGCTGCTGTGAAACTGTCTCAGAAATTAGTCCTGAATATATTCAATTAAATGAAATTATTATCGGTTCATCTTACTTATATAATAAATACGAAAGTTTGTGACACCCTCACACAAAAACTACTGACCGACCCTAAATAAAATTACAGGCAAATATTATAGTCTGGATTAACACATATTTTCGATTTACCAATGTACCTAACAGGTGAAGCCGCGGGCCAGCAGTAGTGTCATTAAATTGACGCTAGAGTGCACCTGCGTCAAAACCCGATTGTAATATTACTTTCCGTGCTTCGAAGGGCACGTAAATCCGTCGCTCCTGGTTGTTATCGTTAGATATCAATCGTTAAGCTATTTTAGAGGCCTTTGGGCGGCATAAAATCTTCCGACTCTTGGAATAGTATCTCCACCAATCCGCATTGGAACAGCGTGGTGGGGTATGCTCTAGGCTTCCTCAGTATGAGAACAGAACCGTGCTCAGTAGTGGGCCATGGGGTTGAAGTCACGTAAAATGGTTGGATATGAAGGATTATTTACCATTTGAAATTTACTTAAATATTTTTTCTTCAATATATGTATGTGTTCATAGATACTAATGAACGCTTAGCTAACTTTTAAAATAACTTTGAACCTTTTTTACCCTAAGGAGCGAGTTAAGTAATCACTAAACGACTCTTAGTGCGGCATTAAGTTTATTAGGAAAGAATGTACTTGGTAAATATTTCTTGGTGTTTCAGAATCTGCGGAAAGTAGCATTTCACTGATAATATTAGTTAAACTAACTTAATATATAACAACATCAAGAATATTATTATTACAAGCTTAGATTTTAAACTATACGTAACCTAACAGACATAAATTACAATAAATATACGAACAATATAAAAGTAGAATTAAATTTAATAAACACTGGTCACAAAGACATATTTTTCTTTTTCATATACAAAGCGAAATGAAAGTACCAGGGGAGCATAAGTCGCGTGGAGCGCGCAAGTGTCCAGAATGACCACTAGCTCCTCTTTACGATTATTTGAGTGGGCTCAGACGTTAACGTCCTAATTTATAACGTTAATACAGCAGACATGATTGCGGCCGGCGGCTACATTACGCCCATCGTGCGATATTAGTACCCGGAGTGGACTCCATGCTGATACAGGGTATTATCCACATATCCTATGGATATGACGTTTACGACCACAGCTGCTGACTACCGTGTAACTGATATTCATTTGGCTTTTGCTCATTAATGGCCGATAAGCGAATGTTTCATACTTCGATAGTTTGCGTCGGTTTTAAGTGATCACAGGTTTAATATAGGGCGCGGTCGGTACGAGGATGGGAGGCCGAAAGTGGCAAAAAGTCATAAGGGATTCGTTTAGTTCATGGTATCATCAGGTACCAGTCGTTAAGCCATATCAGAGGCCATCAGCATAAAGAATTCCGACACGAACGGGTTGTTAACTACAAAATACAATACAGAGTCGTACTGCAATATGCATTAGAGCAGGGAGGTGGAACATGCTCTAGGCCTTCTAAGCAACGTCGAGAGACCCGTGCTCATTAGTTGGTTGAAGTCTCTCTTCATAACTGAGGTGGTTTTAAGCATATTTAACCACGCTGCTCCAATGCGATTTCCACGCCCGGAAAAGCTCATGTAATGCCAATTGCCACCGGAATAAAATAGCTAATTTAATTTTTAAAAACTTAGAAACTTGTGCTAAGATTTAGTTCAAGTTGTAATAACCAATATATACATTTTAAGTAATTTTAAAAGTTTCGTATGTCAACCTTTTTACTTTGTGCATTCGGTAAAGTTATTGGTGTACAGAAAGCAAGCAGAAAAGTTTAGTTGTAGCGAAATTGCTTCGCTGAAAAATTATCGACAAAGTTTCTACCAAGCCGTGCAACGGGCAAACGATTAAAGACTGATGTATGTAAGAGCACGTCGAATCGTAAGGTACGATAAAATGTACTTTTTGAGGCTTGCATTGTATTGTAAAACCTGATAGCTTAGGTTAGGCTTGAACCAACCTCTCGAATACGAGGCTCTGGATTCAAATACGCTAATTTTGCCCCAGTGAGCAAGAGTAAAAAATTTCTTTGTCCACTTGTTTCTTGGCAATTCAAACTAACTCACTAATGAGTTCACTATCGACTCAAAAACAGCTGCAGACTTTTCAGCTTTGTTCATAATTCATACCATCAGGTGAAATTGTAGGCAAACATTACCTTACTTTAGTAAAAATACTGACACGAAATCTCCTAAAAACTGTGTGAAATTAGCGCATAGCCAATTACAGTGACTCGCTAAGCGTGATATTAAATAAAAAAATGTGCTGCAATTAAGAATCGCAGGGGAATAACGATTGCCTTACTTTATTGTTCACAGGTAGAACTAATCTGATCTACACGCACTGAATAATCAGTTCGAAAGGGTTATTTATTTAGGTACAGAAATCCTTAAAAAAATATTTTTGCGTGTATTGAGATGGCCTTGAATACTGACTATATTAGCAGATCATGTCACCTTGATATAATCTACCTCTGTGCCAAACTTCATCCAGATTGGTTCAGTAGTTTTGTGTGTAGACAACAAACATGCATTCATCCATCTACTCATACATCAATTCACCACCTGATAGCCGTGTTCAGTAATATTTTTAAAAGTATTTTGGTGTAAGTCTTGAATTTTTATTAAAGACAGACAGAGAAGATACGATTAATTTGAAACTAGAAGAAGATGAGAATATGAGTAAACTGACAGATATTTCTATCTATATTTGTTCCAAGCATTAGTTCATTTTGAATAATTGTTCAAATCTAATAACGCTCATTGTTCTCATCAAATAGCGCGCGCTTCCCTGACTTCCTGTTACCAGTTTCCATTGTATAATATATTAAAAGAATGGCTGTAATATACACAGGTACTAAACAAACGTATGGGTCAACAGTCGGGTGTATTTTTGTGACTTTGCCATCAATAACATTAATGGAAACATAAATCGATATCTCCAATATATATGAGGCCATAGTGCAAAATTTTTTCAACACTGACTATCGAAGTTTCTATTTAATTAATTCTGTACATGCTACAACTGAAGCTGATGAAACTGAATAGTTACTACAACACGTATTTCTTATATTTAACCATTTCATTACAAGTCCTTAGTTAAAGTAAAAGGAAGTGTTTAACACAAAAAAGTCAAAATGCCTAAATTGTTACATTGGTCACAAAATACAGTAAAATTTTTAAGCAGTGTGATTGAAATACCCTGAAACAATAATTCACGAAACTCCATAACACCGCTGTTATTACGCAGTGCGAATTCGTAACAAACAAATGCATAACATTGAAAAATCGCTTTCTTTGTCGACTGAATCACGCGATGAATCACACGGCCCGAGGTCAACAGTTTGACTCACCAATACTAAAATAATACATACATATAATTTTTAACTTTCGTCATACACATTGATAACTTTCATAAACGTATTAAGACCAGAGACTAAAGAGAAGGGTACTCACGATTAGTCGTCTCGATATGTTAACTAAAAGCGTAAAAAGAACGACGTGAAGTTGACGGGTTCATTTGTCGTTAGTGTCTGTCAAGTGTCATTTATAGACCGGCTGGTCTAGTGGTTAGTGAGCCTGACTGCTATAGTAAGGTTGTGGGTTCGATACCCACCCAGGTCTAACTGTTCTGTGATGAGTAGGAATGTTTGTTCTGTTTGTCTGGGTGTAAATATCTACAGAAGTATTTAATATATATGTTTATCAGTTAATATATGTGTTTATCAGTTGTCTGATCACCATAGTACAAGCTAATGTTTAGTTTGGGGTTAGATGGCCGTGCGTGAGTTGTCCAAAGATAAAAAAAGAGACAGATTGTAGTCTAGAATAACACATAGGCTACTATATATCAACATAGCGAGCAAAACCACGGCGGGAACTAATATTGTATCATTCTCATGTTACAGAAATCCTTTTTCGTAACTTTGTTCGAGAACAAATACCTTTCAAAGGTTATTGTTACATGGGATTAGATGGGTATGCTACAAAAATGTTACCTTCCCACAAATCATTCCTATCTAAGACAAGGGTCCTCACTATTTATTTTGCTTGGCTCTCGTGAAAGGTATTTATTATTTTTGATTTTCTGGATTATAACGTGCCTGAAGTAGGGTGCTGTAAAACGAATTTCGGCTGATTCTTTGACGCTTTGCATATAATATTATCTACCAATCGTGGTGCAGCGTGGTGGAGTCTCTAGGCCTCCTCAGTATGAGGAGAGACTCATGTTCACTAATGGACTATCGATGGGATGAAGGCATATAATATTTTTTAGTAACCTGTAGGATAATTTTATCAACTAATTAATTGGTGGCTTGGATGCGATTCCCGATGTGAGAAAACATTTTATAATAAAACTAAGCTCATTTACCTGGATTGCCTGATTTTATATTTTTCCACACTCTATTGGGTTAAATAAGACGCTAACATGATATCATACTGAAAAACTGAGTTTAACATACATATGTATATTTAGCGCAGTAATTAATAGGAAATAAATTCAGTAAAAAAAACCATAAAAAACACTGCTTCTCTTGTTACTTTCTCTTTCCCGCGGCCGCGTCTCTTTTACTTTCTTACTGTTATAATAAAATTTCGGTGGATATCACAGACACGGGCGCTCACTTCGATCCGGGCTTTCGTCCCGTGCTATCGATCGTATCTGTTAATTGCATTAAGTAAAGAGTAAAATTCCTTTTTTATGAATCTCTGCATCCGATCACGAAAAATATATATATAAATCAATATTATAATATAGCGAAATAAATATTGAATACTCGCCAACCCTAGATCTGTTTTGACGCTGAAGTAAGCGGGAGATGCTTGGAATAACTAAAACAATGCGTCTGAAATCTTCTCTAACTGCTCGACATACCGACCGTTCAATTACTGCGAGTCTGGTTACCGATCGGTCTGCGCCAACATAGGGTATATTGGCAGACCCTGATAAATCATACGAGATGAGCCAAAGAACAAACGTTCACATCGAAGGGATATTTGTTTAGATTTGCCATAAAAGTTTGCTTATTTGAGTAAAAACTATCATAAAAACTTTCTTGGTTTTAAGCCGTCATAGGTCTACTGCCCAGCCTGCAAGAGTTCCGGATTCAATTCCTGGTTTGGGTTTAGCAAGACATAGTTAACTTCTTATTCGAATATAACTTTGAAACTTTAAAAATTATACGCGTGATAGAACCTAGGACCTCTCGTTCAAGGGACCAAAGTTTACAAGTTAGACTATCAACAGTCTTGATCAACCAGGTACTAAGTAAAAAATTTAAAATGTCGCTTCCCTTTGTATTATATTCTGCGGTACAAACGCAATATCTCACTAAATGATCGTTAGCATCAAACCAAAATGAATCTTACATACAAACAAACCTAACAAAATTAATCTTACAAACAAACAAACCTTTGTATATATAAACTGTCCTTTACGAGCAGAAGACGAAACGTATTACAGCCCATTCTAGAGCTCGATTGAATTCATTTAAATCATCTTAATGTTTTAAGTACTACATATGGCAGTGGGCGTCACAAAAGTGTGAGAATTAACTTTCTTTATTGCTTATGGCCCTGTTGACTTCATGGTACTACGAAACGAGACGTCATAGGTTTGGTTCCATCCCAGGACATCTTTTCCTGTAATAAAGTATTAAGTAAAATCAAATTAAATAAACGAATTTAATGCTTGACAAACGTACCTACAACATGTTGCAGAACAGTATGCCGATCAGGTCTTTATAAATCCATCCATCCAGCCTTTGGATGTCCATTGCTGGACATATGCCTCTTCTAACTTACGACATTCTGACCGGTATTGAGCTTTTTGAATCCAGCGGATACCCGCTGTTTTTTTCAGGTCATTAGTCCACTGGTCAAAGCCCTATGCACCATTTTCCGAGACGTTGCCTGTGGTGGTCAGACGTGGTCTTTCTGACCCAACGGTAATAGTAGATAGTAGTAGCACATCATGAACTTCTAAATAAAAAAGTACGTCAACAAAATAGTGTATTTTGTTACGAAACAAACCGCGTACATATCCACATTTGACAGCGTCTCAGTTCAGAACAAAGCGACACAAAAGTAGCGTACAGAATTTGTACTTTCAGTTCAGTTCATTTCAGTAGAAACATAACTAACCAGGTAATTTACTAAGAAATGAAATATGATAAAGCTCCTAGTGTACTAGAGTATTTCAGTCCTAACATTTTTCTTATTTTCTCTTACATTTAGAGAATTGCTCGAACACAGCTACACAACAAATAAATATTTTCTCCCGAAGACGAATGTTTTCTTTTCAGGCGATGTGTTTGAGGTATCTTTAATAATGCACAAGTCTAATGAATGATGCAGTTGCACTGAAGTATAAGGTAAATACTTTTGAATTTTTGACGTGATGTTCCCAAATAAGTTTTGTTTCATGAATCAAATTGACTTTTGAATCTACGTTTATTTTTCTTGTTATAATCTATATATTAATACGTGAAGTAAACTTTTTGAACACATTGTTCTGAGTATTACAGACGGAGTACTATGAAATTTGGCACAGTTAAAATTTACACTGAAAAAGATTTCAAAAAAGTACTTAAATAAATAACTTGAATGACTAATAATAAAAGTGTAAAGGAGTCAATTCTGTACGTAAAGTTTATTTTTAATTTTGATGCAAGGAGGCTTTGTTATGGATGAAAACAATTTTTTTTGGATTTATTGTCTGTCTGTCTATCTATTCGAGCTTCACGCTAAAATCATTGGACAGATTTAGATGAAACTTGGCATAGTCGTAGTTTAAAGCCCGGTAATGATTATAGGATATGTTTAATACCAGGAAATGGCTTAATTCCTACAGGAAAACTGGTTAAAATGTATGGTAACTCCGAAACCAATAGACTAATTGACATGAAATTTAGCGTGTTTGTGGCATGTACATATAAGGACAATGTTTAAAGAAAACTTTTTATCCCACAAAACTGCTTTGTCCCCGTGGGGTAAAAGGTTAAAATTAGTATAGCAACTCTGAAACAACTCGATAATTCTTATTCAATTTCTAATTTGATATAAAAACCCATTAAAATTACTAATTAAATCATTATATTGACCTTTCACAATTTGAATACTGTCAATAAATTTTGTTGAATTGAATTACAGTTGAATTTCAACCTTACACAGGAACTCTGGTTTTGTTTTAATACGAATACCAGACAGTAGTATGCAGATATTAAAGTGTAATATTAGATTTATTTAAAACTAAGTAATGAAAGCCCGTCTCAGTAATAAATGCATTGTAAAATATTTTATTAGCGACTTGATAAAGTGACTCAGATGCCATTTCGTTGTTATGCAACGAACAACAAGTCGTAAAGAAATTTTACATTTGCAAGTTTTAGTGCTGCTATTAACGTTTTTAATATAAACATCTTAAAACTACTTCAAGGGGATTTGCGGGTTTGCGAATTCAACAAAATATAAAATTTTATATATTTGTTTATATGATAACTCATTTCTTAAACTGAGTTATATTCAGCATCTTCTTACTCACCGAGTTATATGTTTGTCTAGTATTAAATAATACGAGACCATAAATAAATAAATGTCCTTGGACAAATCACACACGGTCTACTGACCCCAAACTAAGCGTTAGCTTGTGCTATGGTGATCAGACAACTGATAAACATAGGTATATATATCTTTAAATACATACTTGTATAGATATTCACACCCAGACACACAGGAGAAACATTCCTGCTCATCACAGAAAAGTTTGACCTGGGTGGGAATCGAACCCACAACCTTCGGTCTAGCAGTCAGGTTAGCTAACCACTAGACCAACTGGCCTGTCCTAACTCAAGAACAAACGGTTATCTGCCATATAAATGCCCGAATGTCATTGAAAATATACTCATACTTATAATACGTAATACACTACTATATATGGGTTCCTACTTATAAGGGTCAAAGTGCAAAATCATAAATTTTCAACACAGACTCTCGAATATCCATTTGATATATTAGTACATGCTGTGCTCGTTTTTACTATATGAAACCATTTCAGTGCATGTCCTTAAAAAAGTGAAAATGCCTAAAGTGTTGCATTGGCAATTGCATGGGAAAAATAAATTATTTTGATGACAGTGATGTAATTATGCAGGAATTAAAACCCCATTTAGTTACCACACATTAAAGTTTACTTCCCTTTCAACACATACATCGTTTAAAAAAGTCTCTTCATTTCAGTGACTCTTCAGCACCTTTTGAACTTTCCAGCAGAAACCCAATACAGCGCACAGCATTGATTCACCTACGACACTTCAAAAATAACCATTGAAACTGGAGTACGTTTAAAACCGTTCGCATTAGCCTCCTCTGGGAACTCGACACATCAAAGGGAAATTAGTCGCCAAAAAATTCCGACATCAACACGTGACGATTTCGCCATTTTAATGTTAGGGCAGGTTTCCACTACATAAATGATAGACTTTAGAATTCTTTTTCACCTAAAATTCCAGACTCCAAAATCAATTTAATTTTCAAGAAGAGAGTAGAGAATATACTTATCCTTTACAATATTGAAATATATGTACATATATGGTTTTTTACGAAGCGTTCTTAACCCGGCGGCTTGCTTCGATTCTTAGCAATCGAAAAAGTTAAGCAATAGAAAGTGGTCCGTAGAAGGAAGAGTAACCTAAAAAAAATTTCATGAGCGCTTCCGAGCTTCGGAGAGCACGTAAAGCCATCTGAGGTCACGGCGCATACAATTTCTGATACTTGGGTTTGGTTTTTTTGTAGCCTGAAAGGACGACCTATTTTAAAAATTTGCTGGAACGTTACAAAAAGATCTTCAAAATATTACTGCGACGTTAACCTTTTGGAAGCCAGTTTGGCTTTTGGCATTGGAAGGCCTAGAGCATACTCCTACACACTGCCACAAAATAGTTTGATAAAAACGTTAAATAAACTATTTACTAGATCATTTCCCAATATTGCAAATTCCTTGCTTAATATAAATCTGAATGAAATGAATGATATGAGTTAAATTGAAAATCTATATAGACTTCAAGATATTCTATTTAATAGGGATACGATTTATGCATCGTCGCGACGCACGATATTAATAATTAGTGATGTGCCAGATCGTTAAAAATGTTAACTCGTATGTGCGATTCCGAATTCGAATACGGATATTTGATGCCAAGTCCTCAGATTGAATACTTATATGGATATTAACTTGTCTCGTTATAAAGATAATTGATTTAGTAGTATGATAAATCACTATGATAAATAAGAACCAACAATAATCTGAATGGAGTTGAATATTCATTGCTATCTAACACTCTATATATGTATATAATTTTATCTATGTATGTTTTGAAAATTAAAAAGACAAAGGATGTGCGAAAAAATTAAGTAATACGGATATCCGCAGTCATGGATCTTTATTAATTATAAATATAGGTTTTTGTATCGCATATACCGCTATTCTGTTAATAGTGGAATCATGCCCTTAAAATATTGACGCCAATACCCAGACTGTCGAAACAAGTCCACTCCATCAAAAGTACCATTTAATACGCCTTAATAATTATCAGCAGATACCAGACGATACCGAACCATATAAGACCCTCGTTAACATAAAATTTGATATCGTTTCCCTATTACGGTGCCTGAAACTTAAAGATAGCAAGAGTGTATTTATGAGAGAAGAATTCAGGAATAGAAAGGAAAACGGTCATAGATCAATCAAAAAAGTATCGGATCTTTCTCCTCGGATACCCGGGGACACGGATATCCAGCACATCACTTAATAATATGTCGGTTTTATTAGCGCATAAACATCAGTAAGTAGTGGAGTCGTGCCCTTATAATAATGACGCCAATACCGAGACTGCTGAAACAAGACCACTCCATCAAAAAGTACCATTTAATACGCCTGCATAATTCCCAGCAAATACCAGACAACCTTAGGCCCTCGTTAAAATAAGATTGGAGAATTCTTTCCCTATTAAACTGAGCCCGGAACTTTGATAGCGAGAGTGCATTTCTGAGTGGAGAATTCATGAATGGAAAGAAAAAAGGAAAATGTGTATGAACAGCTTTATAGGAAGCTGATTTTGTTTTGTAGGCTTTACGTCTGTCTCCGCCTTTATAGTAGAAATGTTAATTTGATGTAAATATTCAAAAACCTTTGCAGATATAAAGTCTTGCGCTCGAAATATCCTAAACTATCCTACGAGTTCTTTTACGAACTACATCGTACGAATATTTTATATCACTTCGACGACGGAAAACTATAAGGGCGTAACTTTTAAAATTAAAACGATTATTATACGTAGCATAAAAGGTTGAAGAGGAACGACGGAAAACAATAAGGGCGTAACTCATATGCTACTCTAAAAAGTTACTTAGAAGAGGGGGGTTAAAAGGTAGAGTTGAATGTGGTTGGCCGGGCGTATTCGCGGGAAAAGCTAGTCCTTTCCTACAAATTTAATACGAAAGTAACTCTGTCCGTCTGTATGCAGTGAACTTGACTGCTACACCGAAGGTCGTGGGTTCGATTCCCACCCAGGTCAAACTTTTCTGTGATGAGCAGGAATGTTTGTTCTGTGTGTCTGGGTATAAATATCTACATATATAAGTATGTATTTCAAAATCTTGTCTTATCACCATAGTACAAGCTAACTCTTAGTTTGGGGTCAGGTGGCCGTGTGTGAGTTTCCAAATATGTTTATGGGTACTCTCACGTTGTGAGTAGAAACCTGAGCCAGCAGTAGGACAGTTACGGGTAGGTTATTTGTTCTTCGTTAGTCTTGCTAAAACTCGAGAATGGTTGGACTAATTTGGTAAATTTTGGATTTTGAAATATTTGTGGAAGTTCAAGGGGAGTCAGTGTATGTAGATATATGTTGAAAGCAGAGGTAGGAGATTGATAAAATGATTACTAACCAAGTTATTTTTACTGTTGCTTAATTAATAATCATATAATTTAACGGTCACACTGTCCTACAAATGGCGTGGTACTAAAATGTTTCCTGAGGTACCGTGGACACTGTTGCCCTGCTATCTCTGGTAGCTACCACAATCGAGAATTTTTGTAAGAGGAAAAGTTGGGTGTCTCATTCAACTCACAAATTAATGAATTAATATTTAGTTTGATAGTAACCACATGGAAAAAGTGTTCCGGGTTATTATGTTAAGCCAATTACATCATTTTATATCTGTTTAAAGTATATTTTTAAATTAAAAGTAACCTAAAAATTATTATTTACTGCATACAGTTTCAATTTTCACATAAAATAGGAGTTCAAATAACCGAGTAATTTGAAACTTTATTGTACCACCACAAAAACGTAAGGGAAATTTTCCGATCTCATCAATTATGTTCTGTACAAACAGAATAATTCAGAATTATTGGAAAATTTACTGCTAAATTTGGTTTATTGAAATCACCCTGTATGAAATATAAAATCAAGCTTTGTTACAAACAGAAAGATTATAAAAAGTATGAGTCAGTTTATTACTGGCATCGAAAGATTTATGGTGTTTGAAATAATTAACGACATATTTTTGTTCGTTTATCAAAATTTTGGTTTTCTTAATATAATTAGTGTTCGTTAGAGTATTATTTATCTCTGTGCCAAATTTCATTCAGTTCGGTTTTGTAATTATTGTGTGAAAAAAATCTTTAAATTTCAGCCTCGCTAACTTTAATAATAAAAAAAGTAAAGTATTATTTATGTTTGTGCCAAATTTCATTTAGATCCGTTCAGTAGTATTTGCAACAAGACGTAACAAACATACATCCATTCTCACAAACTTTCTTATTTATAATATTAGTAGGCTACTGATTGAAGACTCACCTGTTGGTTTAGTGTTTAGTAAACCTTACTACTAATCATCGGGAGGTGAATTATTTTGCCACCCAGGACATATTTTTTGACAGACAGAATACAGTAAAGTCGAAATTCTTGTGAGTTACTCTAAAGACGCCTTCATATGAAAATCAATAACGGTGTAATTTTTTTTAATTCCTCTTGATAAGTATTATGGGATTATATAGAAAAATGTAAGGGCGTAAGTCTAATAAGACATTGTGATGAGTTATTCCCTTATTGTTTCGTTCGCAGCTATTATCCTGAAAAATATTAGCTCGGCTACACATTTAGTACTAACATAAGAAAGTTAAAGTTAACATGAGCAGGCTATTATTATCCTGGAAAATAAAAAGCATTTCCTGGCGCAATATATTGTGGTCAGTGTAGTACAATACGGATATGGTGGAACTGCAGTAACAAGACGAATTTCTAAGCTTTGTAAGACTAATTGAAACGCTTCAAGTTCTGGCAACTGCCCTATTTCACTAGGAACAACCAAGTAACCTGGAAACTTAGGGTTAAACATAGGACTAGGTTATTTTAACTTACTTCCTACAATGAAGGTTTTGATATAATTTCTACTTAGATTGGTAGGGTAAATATACATTTACCCATTGCATACGCAAGCATGCTCGTAAATAAACAGTTCGGAAGGCGAAAAACAAATTATTAAGAAAGAGAAAATACTTTTCAACGCCTTGTTTCGATTGTACAAGAGTGGAAACGTGAAGCGTCGCGATCTGTACGGGGATGGGTGACCATGAGCGTTTACGTGCTTCGCAGGGCACGTAAAGCCGTCGGAGCAGGTTTAGATAGCAATCGTCTAGTCATGTCGGAGGCCTTAAGGTGGCATAAAAACTGGTAATTGGGTTGGCCGCTAGTCCCCACTCCACATTACCAATTCATATTGAAGTAGCGTGGTTGGCAGGCCTTCTCAGTATGAGACACACAAAGCATAATAAAAAAATAAGGTGTATACAGTCTTTGAATTCACCCACTTTTTACAAGCTTTTATTTAACTTGCAGTGTGTTTTATATTAGTTTGTTCGGGTCAAATCTTGCAAGCTTAATTATACTCACTTTTTATACAACGGAGCTAAAATTTTGCATAAAGTTTTCGTCCTGATAACAATGCATTTTTATAATAAACATGACCTGCTATTGAGATTGGCTCTAGACTAGGAGTTCTCTCATGAACGGTTAACGATACAGTACATGTTCTACGATGAAAAAAGCGGTGATATCCTTGTGGTTAAGAATTCTACTCGGTTGGTCCGGTTGCGAATCCCAGGGCGTGCACTTGTAACTTTTCTGAGTTATGGACGTTTTAAGCATTTAAATGTCACTCGCTTTAACGGTCAAGGAAAACATCGTGAGGAAACCTACATGACGGAGAGTTATCAAAACTTATAGGTGTGTGAAGTCTGCCAATCCGCACTTGGCCAGCGAGGTGGACTATGGCCTTAACCTTCTCATTCAGAGAAGTCCCGTGCTCAATAGTGGGCCGTGATAGTGAAATGATGACATGTTTCTTTGTATTACGGCTCGATACTACATAATTAAGTTTGTATTTTCAAATATTTTAATATATCATATGTTTGTTTCAGATACTCGAAAAGCGTTGGCACTTTCGGGAATACTAATGCAAAAATGTAGAATTTTGAATCTTACATTTGAAATCGTTAAATTAAGATAAAATGAATTTATTAATACTCTTCACTTTAAGCTAAATAAATCTCTTTAGCGCAAAAAAAACCTTAAAAAAATTGTAAGTGTTGTTACAATTTCTATGTACAATTGAATGTTACAAGAACTTTTTGATCTTTGTTGTACTACCGATATTCTAATGTTTCATTTGGGTTCGTTTAACGGGATTCCCCAATCAGTAAGACATGAAGCCCCGTAGAGTATCCTGTCCTTCAAGCAAGATGCTGCTATCTATATACCTCACTCTTCTGTTCTGGATGATAGACTGCGTCGTGGAGACTACGAAAGGTAAGTGACAATATCTATATATAAGTAAGAGACGATATCAACAGGCTATAGCGCTCATGATGATGAATGAGAAAAAAAAATATTTGGATGAAATAAGAAAAACATTCTAACTTTTTTAGCGTAATTCACGTTTCATTAAAGATAATGATTGAAATAAAATGAAATTAATTTATTTTTTCATGATGATGAATGAGAAAAAAATATATTTGGTTGAAATAAAAAAATTCAAACTTTTTTAGCGTAATTCTCGTTTCATCAAAGATAATGATTGAAATAAAATGAAATTCAATTATTTTTCATGATGATGAATGAGAAAAAAAATATTTGGCTGAAATAAAAAAAAAAATCTAACTTTTTTAGCGTAATTCACGTTGCATCAAAGATAATGATTGAAATAAAATGAAATTCATTTATTTTTTCATGATGATGAATGAGAAAAAAATATATTTGTATGAAATAATAAAAATTATAACTTTTTTAGCGTAATTCACATTTCATCAAAGATAATGATTGAAATAAAATGAAATTCATTTAATTTTTCATGATGATTGTCACTTAGTTCAGTTTTGAGCGACATCCAACGAGTAGTTTATGAGGTTACCCTGATACATATTTTATTGGCTACAAGTACGTTGATATTTTTGTCTTCATTTTATTATTAGACAAATTAATTTGAAGTCGATATTTTTGTAATGTAAAAAAATATGTCACATTAAATGTAAAAAATGTTGTCTTAAAATTTTTCCCTAAATTATGAGTATGAATGAGCCTGAGATTTTCGATCAAGAATATACTAGATACCGTATCCCTAAGAAAAAAATAACTTTCATTTTCTCTTTTTTAATTAACACAATCTACATATGGTTTTCTTACATTAGCTGTAATAGAACTTTAAAAGAACACTACACTTTTTTTACAAATCTATTCATCCAAGTTCTATTCCTTAATGGACAAATAGAATTCTACATTTCTGTATCAGGGTAATTGAAGCTGGATTTCTTAATGCAACCAACATTTTGTTTAGTAAAACAAAAATCGAATCTTATCTCGATAAGCAAGTTGATTGTCTCTCTGTTTGTATTTTGTACTCCAATCAGACTTGTATTATTCACTATCTCTTCTCATCGATTTGTAACGCCCGACGGCGTCGCAGGAATACTTTGCATTGTAAACCTTACTGCAAAGGTTTGAAGTTTATCGTTAAATATAAACAGCTCTTCTTGGGTCTCTGTCTCTTGTTTGAATGGCTTAGCATTGTTTATTTTTTTTACTAGCATATTCCTCTTGGCTACGTCTGCATGGTACATCCATTTTTTTACCACTTTTTCACCATTCCCCTCTATGTACCCTTCACCACTCTCATAACTCCCCCTGGATCACCCACACCCCCTTCACCCCCTCCCCCTCACTCCCTTTCCATCACTTTCCCCCTCTTAACCCCCTCC
>DWJZ01001256.1:0-24439 GCA_018249125.1 Asbolis capucinus
ATTTTTGTAATTCTTTTTATTAATTAAATTAGTTTTAAATTTAATCTGGCTTTTTTTGGAGCCTCCGAGCGCAGCAACGAATTAGGTGCTCTAAATATTAGATATCAAGCTTTTCATCAAAAATAACATAATTTTTCATTCTAAACAGAAATAACTAAGATATATTAAAACGTTTCCCATAATTATTTTTAAGCCATCGTCAAAGTTTGTCAGCATAACTCAATCACTTGTGTTAACTAGAAGTTTAAAAATATTAGAAGTGCTGGAAGGACCCACAGAGTGGCTGTGTTACCTAGCGTGGTGCAGATGGTCGAGACGGGCCCGCAGGTCGTCGGCGGGCAGGCGCGCCAGGTCGCGGCCATCGGCAAGCTCGGCCAGCTGCGCATGCGCGGCGTCCAGGCGGCTCGCGCGCGTCGTGAACGTCGCCAGCTCGGACGACACTTCCTCCAGGAACACACCGCGCGACACCGTGCGCTCCACCAGCTTCTCGTATCTAGCCCACGTATTACCAATCATATAGAATTATAATATAACATTAGTTTTCGCCCGAGTTTCGCCTGCGTGGTTCATACGCTCATAATAAGTAACCTATGTATGTGTGATTTCAAACTTTTATCTATGTATCTCAGTCCCAATTCCATTCAGATCTATTCAGTAGTTATACTGTGAAGGAGTAACAAGCATTCACACCGCATTTATAGTAAATATTAGTAGAATTAGTAAAATGCAACATAATGTCGCATATTACAGACGGTATCGGGGCACGCGACTACAATACGGACTTTAATTCTCTAAATCTTCTTTAATTTTTTTCAAATTGCGTCCTAAGTAAACAAAGATATAATTTTTATTTCATAAATATATTTTAGAAATGTGTGGGTGTTAATATATACATAAAGTCAATGTATATATATTAAAATATAATTAATAAATGTATTATTTATTTCGAGTGAAAATGAACCATGTCCATACCTGGCGTATATGTCCTCGGCGCGTTGTTCCAACTTCTTGGCGATCCTGGCGTTGGATGGGTTAAGGGCAGCGTCCCGGGCCGCGGCCAGTAGCTTGCCGAGCGTGGCGCGCCGCCCCTCGGCCTCCGTCAGCGCCACGCGGTGCTCGCGGAGCTGCTCATCCAGCCGCTCGCGGATCAACGACGCCGGTTTCATTTGGTTCCTGATACAATATACGAACACATTGTTCAGCAACAAGGTTTCTGTATGTCGAAATAAATGAATAATTTCAGTGCTGCTTATCGTGCAATAAGGAATATAAATAACGAGACATGTACGTTGGTAGTTTAAGAGGAGAGAAAGATGCGTTTGGAATCCTACAATGGCTTCTTTTATGTTCATCTCAATACGTCAGCTCATCGTGACGTAGTGACGTCACTTATACTATTCGATAGGCAGGTAAGTGTGGTGTTACTTACTTGAGCTGTGTCTCGGCGTGCTGCAGCCACTGCGCCTGTTGCTCGGCAGCGTCCTGCAGTCCCTGGCAGTGCAGCAGCGCGGCCTGCAGTTCGGCGCAGCGCGCGCCCGCAGCCTCACCCGCCGCCGCGCAGCGCTCGCCCAGCTCCACCACCGGAACCTCCAGCTGCCGGATCTCCGCCGGCGTCAGGTGGCCCTCCAGGGACTTCACGAGCTGATCGCACGCCTGAACATGCCGCCGCCGTTCTCAATATTATATTCACTTATACAACTGACCGTTTCAACGAAAGCAAAATGTATGCCAACGTGCTTTTTATAACTATAAATAACTAGTGAAAAAGTATTTGATTATTCAAAATAATTACTTTTGATTTTATTTGTGTTTTTTATTTTGTGCAGCCATAAAAATAAAATCAAATACATAAATTAATTATATAATGTCACCCTGTACTCAAGGTGAACATATTTACTAAAATCATAACACCAATACATCTATATTGTGTTGACTTCAGTCAATGCCCTGTGTGTTGAGGCACTAGACTAGTAGTACTCACATCCTTAGCGTTGTCGACGAGCCGTCCCTGCGAGAGGATCTCGTTGTGCAGCGCCTTGGCCCGCGCCAGCTGCGCCTCCACCGCGCGCGGCTCACCTCCCACCGGCTCCGAAACCACACTGCGGACCTGTCCCTCCACCTGGACAAAGAAAAGTGATATAAATCATCATCTTCTACATTTATATTATATGGAACTTTGCTGGATCATTTATCATGTACAAATGACAAGTAAGATTGATAAGTAATCGCAAAGTATGTCGTGAATTTGTATCTGTAAGACATAGGCAATGTTTTTCATATCTATTAGATAGCAAAATCTTTCGCAAATGGCGACCTAGGCTTATACTCAGCCTGCTAGTAAACCCTTGAACATTGCAGTGAACCCCAATAAGTACCGTGTTGAGCCAACGATCGGCCCGCTGCAGCGCGTCACGATAGCGCGCGGCGCCGTCACCGGCGGCCCGCAGTCGGTCAAGCAGCCGCTGCGCGCGCGCCGCCAGCTCGCCGTGCGCACGCCGCGCGCGCGCCGCCCGCTCGCGCACCGCACCTTCCCCGCCCGCGCCGCCACCTGGTATGTGCGCCAACCGCGACGGCAGCGACGTGCGGTACTCGTTCAGGATTGACAGGAATTCCTGAGTCAATAAATAATCTTATCAGAAAACCGTGTTACGTTTACGTGTAAGCGTTAAAATAAATCAATAACATGCGAATGTATTTTTAATTCGATTCAAATAACATGTACCTAGGTGATCAATAGGTATTTTAATAGAACTTTATTAAATCTTATATGGAAGAGCCCATCTGGCACAAACATAGCATATTTATGTTTAACAGTGACCTTAACAATGGATTTTATTGTTAAAATATCGTAAAAGACGAATAAAATACGTACGGGGTCCGCGTGTAAGAGGGGTAGCGCTGAAATTGAGAATAACTTCAAAATCCGAGGAGATGAGTGAGCTTTATTACTGTTTCAGTGATGCAAAGGGGTCCCTATACCTATTTATACCCGTGAGATCCGATTTTGACCAGGGGACCCGATGCGGGATTCGTTACAATTATATCCAATTTCATCTTTCAAGTTTTGTTTCTAATACTTTTTGTCAACAACAATAATGGCTTTTTTGTGACTATTAAACAACAAATTTTTATGAATAACGACCCAGGTCTCTAACCCTTGCATATTAAATCCTAAAACTTTTCTAGAATTATTTTAATTACTAGTACATTACATTACCATAACTGAAACAATTTCGACGAAAGGGCAACATTATAAAAAATGTGCGGGTAACAATGCCAAAATGTCCGTTGCCAAAATTTTATCGCATAAAAAAATCGATATAAATTTCAAACCTTGCTCTCGTCGAGGAACTTCTGCGCGGCCATGGTGATGAACCGGAGGTCAGCCTGGTGTGCGATGACGTCACCTACGAACTCCCTGACATCATCGCTCTGTCCGGGCAGGCTGTCCAGCTTGCCCAGTACCGCCTCCTTGTCCTCCAGCGTGCGGTACGCTCCCTCCATCCACGAGTTGAACGTGTTTAGCTCGTTCCTGCAACGAACGAGACGGGTTAACGTTTGATGCTCGCGTTACTTATACTCTATCGATTTATTATTGTCGATTATCCAGTTTTGCTGGACATGGCCACCCTTGACGAATTTAATTTCGCATATGACTCAGGTGAGTAAGGTAGAATTTTAAAGACATATATTTTACCATTACAGAATTTAAGAATTTTACACAAAACACATCTGCCATACGAAAATCTACGTCCTCAGTAGAAATTCAGTCTTATGGCTTTCGGTAGTATGATAAAGACTGTGGGGTGGTCACTCACGTGAACTTGCCGAGCTCGTCGCGCGCGGCCGCCAGCCGTCGCAGCATCTTGTCGCAGCGGTCACTGCACCTGTCGCAGCGTTGCTTCAGCTGCCGCACGCCGCGCTCCAGGGCCGCCACCTGCCCCACGCATAAACCACTCACATCATGAGTCACACATGTGCAATATACCTAAGTATATTCAATTATGATGCAGATTATATTAACATATTCAAAATTGTTGATGGCGCACTAAAGAGACCCAGAGCGACCTGTTACGAAGGTAGTTTGTTGTGTAACAATGTAATCAAACTCCATACAAATGTAATAAAAAGTCTTTCTGTTTACCTCGTGAGGCGCAAGCACGTCGCTCCCAGACACGAGCAATTGCTTGGCCTGGTCGGCGCACGCAGCCACCTGTCGCTGGTGACCCTCCAGGTCATCTTTAATTAGCTTCAGGATGTTGATCTGGTTCCTCAGCTCGTCCATGTCCTCCTTGACGGCCTCCTGGTTGGCCAGCCGCTCTTCCACTACGGCGATCCATTCTAGCAGCTTCGATAGAGTCTCGTCGCAAAGCCTGTATTTCTCTTCAACTGCTTGCTGCACATTTAAAAAATAAATATTAGTATCCCGCTGCGCTGACAGTATTCAAAGTCAGTAACTTTGGCTTTATTTACACAGACGATCATTGATAGGTGCAATCAGCATTTACATGGCATCTGTTCTACTTCAGTGCTTTGTACATTTAACTACGGACAAACTTAAAATTTTGAGTGCTTTTGAACAGTGAAATTTGGGGTATGCAATGTATCACAGATACTATTAAAAATTTTGATGACGTATTTATTAAGGAGGAAGAGGTAAACATTAAGCTATGTGCTGGTCACGATTCAGAGGTAGAATCGAAAGTCCCTGAAAGGAAAGCTTACACTAAGATACAAGACTATGCGCGGATAGAAGCGAAATATCCTGAAATAGAAGGAGAGGCGACGATAAACAGCCAATTACGGAGAGCGTGAACGTGACGACACAACGGGTCCAATTGTTGCGTACACCTTATATTAGAATACACAGACAGTAACATGCAACAAGCGGAACATGCAAGCTGTGAATACAATACAATCATCAACAACTTGAGGATTGCATCAAAAATAACAGAATAATGTCCAATAGTTTACAATATTTAGTAATGTTTTTGAATTAGAATTAATTGTTAAAGAGAATAAAAGTTTAAATGTACCTTTTTGAAAATCTGAAACTTTTAGAAAAACAGATGTTTTGTTTGAGATCAAGTATACAAGACTGTACATAATGGCAGAATATCGAACGAATTTATATTCAAGTGTTGGATGAGCTCTTATTTCATTAAACAACAAAAGAGGGAATGCAACGTTTAGATGAGTACAGAGGGTATGAAATAAGTTCTCATATGCGACGTTAAAATAAGACGATAATGAATTATAAATACTACCTTCTGGTGTTTGTGTCGGTACGAAATGTTTTACCATCGTGATATTGTGAATGTTCGCGCAACGTTTGTTCGACATCACGATAGCTTAGCGTTCGTCATGCATTCCAAAATATTAGCGCGGATCCAAGAAATGAGTATTTTGGAATTTAAACTGATCGGGGTCGGAACATATTGCTAAGAGACAGACCGAATTAAAAACTGAAAATCCAAGTAACAGCTGTCACAGTAGCTGGTTGTCGGATGATGGAGCGAACGAAATAAAGCTTAATTCACTTTGTCGGCCAGGACCGCAGTCCATCGACCGCTTTCACAAAATTCTTAGCACAAAGTGATTATGGATGTTAGGTATTTGGCGATACGGTGATGGTTCGTAAAATCGTCGTTAATATGATCCCTCAAAGGCAAGCATTCACGATTTAGCTCAAAAGGGCTCTTTAGCATCGCAGGCAACAGCTGGAAATAAAAAACAACATACATCGAGCCTTATTACTATGTGAATAAGCACAATTTCGCTTTGGCTCAATTGACGGTTTTCGGTGTTTTTGTGTGATTTAAAGAATTTGAAATATCGTAATTTTAATATATATTTTTGCATCCATAAAACGCAATGTTCATGAACTTTTAGTGATACCAACATTTCAAATCTCTTTATATCAGTGTACTGAAAACAGGCAATTGTTGAGCGAATTACCTTAAACTTAAGCATCTAAAAACGGCACAAGACAATGATAAAAAACCACTACAAATACGTAAGAAAATACTAAAAGCTTCTAATAAAAAGTTTTCTAAATATAAAAGTTTCGATTCACGATACAAATAAAATTATAAGAAAACTTTCAACTCAACTGCCACTCGATTATAAAGCACTTTAACAACACCAAATATAAGTTTGTAAGTGAAGTAGGACAGTCTATTTAGGATTTTTTGTATGATTGCTTTATAATCAAATGCGGTATATTATTCCCCGATTTCATAGATTTTATGAAATCCATAGTATAATACATAACGTGCTAATTATACTACGAAAGATAAAAAAATTGACTTCACGGATGTCTTAAGTTATAGGTAGCATGAGTTCCCTAAGAATACTATGACTTTGTATTAGTGTAGGCCACAAACTGTGACGTCACCTTTGCCTATAACCCAGCCTTGACACATGTCTAGTGGGTGTCGTGCCATGCCAATGTTTAAGCTAAATGCTTCAGATAAGATAGATCACCGTTTGAAAGTGAAAAAGGAAATTTAAAGCAACACCTTTGCTTAAAAAGCACAAAATGTAAACACGGATAAATAATCTCACTCACCCTCGTTTCTGCTGGCAGTAAATAACCTTTCTTATGAGCTTTGACTAAATCGAGACTGACATCCTTTTGCGGGTCAATCACTAATCTTCCTTCAACAGGATTGATCAGTTGCTTTTCTATTGCTTGTACCAACGGCAATATTTTTCCAGTTTCTGGTTCCTTAACAACAGTACTGGATGGATCGACAATTCCCTGTTGTATAGCTTCGCCTAAAGTCAGTCTTTTTCGGTCAATGACGCTTGTAGTTATAAAAGGATCATTTAGCGCGCCAGTTGTTGGATTGTAAATACCGAAATTTAGAGTCTCAATGAGACTGAAGCTTTTCTTAGGCGTAATCAACAGACCGCTTTCGATAGCCGAGCTTAAGGTGTTCAGTTTAGAGGTCTCTGTATCCAAAATATTTCCCTTTTCGGCATCCATGAGGCCCTTACGAAAAGCCTCAGGCAATTTGATCAACCTTTTCTTAAGTTTATCTTTTATAAGCGCCGTGTCAGGATCGATATAGCCCATAATGGCAGCGTCTTTAATAGTTAAAACTTCATTGGATTGTGGATCAGTAAAACGGGCAGTATTGATGTTAAGATGGTTGTTTTCAATAGCTTGTTCAAACGTAAGAGGTTCGCGAATATAGACTATCATACTATTTTCAAAAATGAAACAAAGAGCACGTGATCGTCCACTTTGGTCAAACAATCCCTTCGCATTAATGTCAATTATACCGTCGGTTAATCCTACTTTAAGAGGTACGTATCTATTCTTATGTGGGTCTTTAATTAGTGCAGTGTCAGGATTGATAATTTCATATTTAATGGCTTCGTCTAAAGTAAACTCTCTCAGTATTGGTTCCTTTGCAACAGATGAGTCTGGTGCGTAACGTTTAGTAACGGTTTGTGATGTTATTGGTTGAATAATGGTAACGAGAAGGCCTTTATCAAAGGCAATGTCCAAGCTATATGTTTTCTTTGCTTTTGTGTCTAGCACCCTACCTTTAGTAACATCTACTTCACCTTGTTGAATTGCAACAAGCAATGGCTTGAATTTATTCGTAGAACTGTCTTTGACTACTGTATGGTCAGGATTAATAAGATGAATGTCAATGGCCTTATTAATATCAACAAATTC
This sequence comes from Asbolis capucinus, assembly GCA_018249125.1. Lineage (NCBI taxonomy): Eukaryota > Metazoa > Arthropoda > Insecta > Lepidoptera > Hesperiidae > Asbolis > Asbolis capucinus. The sequence goes on from DWJZ01001256.1 coordinate 7,694, forward strand.
GTTAGAGGTAGGATCGACAATCTTTCCATTGTCGGCTCTGAATAGTCCATTTCGTATTACTTCTTCGAGACTAAGGTTTTTCTTAGAAGTCACTATAAGTCCCCTATGTTTAGCATCTAATAGATTTATTTGATTTCCATTAGGTAAAATGTAGACACTATTATTATCATCGATTATACCATTGTGTATAGCTTCATTTAAATTAATATATTTGCTAGTGGGGATGCTTTTGATGAGAGTTGTTTCGGGATTAATAAGTTCATCATCTATTGCGTTCCGAAGTGTTATCTTTCTTTCAGTCACTGGGTGTACAAATATATGCTCAGTTATTTCATAAATATTCATTGCTAATGTTTCATACAAAGTAAAACCTGCACTTTCAATGTCTACTATTAAACCCAAGCTCATAGCTTCTGATAAAGATACATGAACATCGGAGCCTGGTTCTACGAATTTGCCACTCCTCCTATCAACAATTTGACTACGACAACATTCTGCTAAAGTTAATGGTTTTTCAGATTTTTTATCGAAATAGCAAAGATATTTGGGGCTGATGATAGAACGCCTAATTGCTTCGTGCAAAGTAATTTTACGACTAGTAGCTGGATCAATTATTTTACCTGTACTGTCATCGTATAAACCTTGATGCAAAGCTCGCTGTAAGCTAATAGGAGCTTTGCTATCTACAAGTAAGCCAATTTCGAAAGCTTTACGAAGACTGATTTGTTCATTATCATTATTGATATTTTTGATTTTACCTGATTTATCATCAATAACACCTGTTTCTATCGACTCAGGTAATGTAATCTTATCCCATTTTCCAAGCCTGTTATCTTGAATATGTACGGAATGGGGATCAATGAGGTTCATTTTAATAGCTTCCGCAAGTGTATATTTTTTGCCACTTTGTGGATCCATAAAAAGCCCTGTAATTTCATTATATACACCTTTTTCAAGAGCTTCAATAAGAGAGAGTGGTTTTCTGACCTCTACTAAAATTCCCCTTTCAAAAGCTTCACGGAAATCTACTTTTTCGTCACCTAATAAAATTGTACCTGTTCTACCATCTACAATACCTTTATCAACAGCAAATTCAAAGGGAATCACTTTGCTGCCAATATGAACTAATGTAGATTGTGGATCTAACATGCGTTTTCTAATTGCCCTGTCAGTCGGAACCTTTTCTTTACTTTGAGGATGCGAAAACTTTCCGGTTTTAGGATCATAGAACCCTTTGAAAACAGCTTCTGGCAAGCTAAGTTTACGTTTTGCTGGTAGAATTAAGCCCCGTTCAAAACCATCAGTCAGTGATATTTTGTCGCCTTGCATTGGGTCCCTAACTTTACCTTCCTTTGAGTCAATTATACCCATCTGAATAGCATCTGCTAAAGATATCATTTCCCCAGTACTGGAATTCTTAACGGTCAAAGCTTCCGGATTTATATTTCCTTTTTTAATTGCATCATCGAGCGTCATAGTAACGTTTTGAATAGTAAGGAGACCTGTTTCTGGATCGTAAAATCCTTGAACCAAGCCTTCTTGTAAAGTCCATGGTTTTTTATCACTTAACAGATAGCCTTTTTCGCTAGCTTCTTTAAGGTTATAAAGTGGAGCGGTAATCATACCCCGTTCTAAGTCAATTAATCCAGACTTTACCGCTTGTTCGAACATAATCACCGTTTCAGATTTATCGTCTTTAATTTTTACATTCGAAGGATCAACAAGCTTTTCATTGATGGCAGTGGCTAAAGTCATTGTCTCACCTGTTTTGGGACTTAAAATTTTACATGTATCTGGGGAATAATATCCTAATTCAACAACATCGAATAAAGAAAACGTAATGTCTTTTGTAGCTATCAAACCCTTCTGTAATGCATCGTTTAATGGAATGTCTTTACCAGTCTTTTTGTCTTTGATTTTACCAGTTTCAGGATTTATCAGTTTTGAATCAAGTGCATCGGATAGTGTTACAAACTTGTCTGAGGCTGTATCTTTGATTTCAGAAATAGTAGGATGGACGATGTTTCTGTCAACTGCATCTATAACAGTAACGAGTTGTTCTGTTACGTTGTCTTTAATTTTTCCAGTATTTGGTTCATACATGTTTTTCACTATCACTGCTTCAATTGAAATTGGTCTTCTAATAATCGTTATTAATCCACGTTGGATGGCAAGCGTCACTTCGATTGTTTCATGAGTTTCTACTATGGTTATTACACCTTCATGAATTTCAATAACTCCACGTTCGATAGCATCAGAAAATGATATAGTTTCATTTGACCGCGGAACTTTTATTAATAATGATTCTTGATCGATCAGACCCTTCTGAACTGCTTCGCCAATAGGCACTAGCTCACCAGTGTTTACGTCTTTAATTTCACCCGTTTTGGGGTTGAATAATCCTTGTTCTAAAGCCGATTCGATGGAAACTTGTTCAGATAGGGAAATATCTTCAGGTTTCTCAACTATCCAACCGACTTGAACACATTCCACGAAAGATACGCGTTTTCCTGATCTTGGATTAACCATATAACCTGTAATTTTGTCAATAATGGGCTTTGATATGGCTTCGTCGAAAGGTATATAATTATCTGATTTATTACCTAAATCCTTCACTAATATTGTAGTTGGGTCAAATACATGTAACCCATAAACAAGTTCTTCAAATGTAATCTTGGCACTGGTTTCAGGATTTAAGAATACCTGCTTCTCTATGTCGTAAATACCCATTTCAGATAATTCTTCAGCAGTCAGCTTTTGTGAAATGGAAATACAACGTTTTGGTTTAGATTCTCTAACAATAACACAATTTTTTGAAACAACATCAACTGGGGCAAACCTACTAATTTGTTCTTGTTCTAAGGAATCCTGAACAGTTAATGGGGTCTCAACGCCGTTCATAATAATGCGACATATTTTAGGCTCAATTTTTCCTTGTGCAATTGCCTCTATTAGAGGAATATTTTCCCATTGTATTTCTAAAGTTTTTGGTAACTCCTTAGTAACATTTTGCTCCGTTATTTCTTCAATTACTCTTAAAGGTTGTTTTTCAGCGTCAATAAGAAGAGCGGAAACAATTTTTCCGTCATCACTTAAAATCTTATTCTTTAATGCGTCAGTATCTATTAGAACAGATTCAATTCCACTAATAGTTTCAGAATTAGATTTTTGTAATCGGTTATTGGAATCCAACGAGGTGCTTAAGTTACTACTGCCGGATGTACTTTGTTGTGTATATTCATCATGCGACTCAACGGGTGGAAGATATTCTTTAGGATATTGTAATAAACGATCCGGAGTCGATTTATCGACAGTTTTGGAATTAATATTTTTCATTGCGTCTACTACCTTTGAAGCAGCCAATATTGGAGCGCCAACAACAGCTACTAGCCCTATTTTAGCATCATCAGCTAAACTTATTTTATGTCCAGATTTATCTTTAATTTCTCCAGTTTTTTCGTTATATATACCTTTACTTACAGCTTGTTTTAACGTCATTTGTGTACCAGTTTCTGGCTCAACAACTACGTTTACTAAATCTGCGGCAATCATTCCTCGCTTTACAGCTGTTATAATATCTTCGGCTTTCCCAGTCGAAGCGGATATTACGGTATTTGTATTAGGATCGTATATGATTTCTGTAGGAGATTGTAAAGGCTTGGAATCAATGCCAAGACCAGATTGTTTGAAATGTGTTTTGTCAAGCTCAGTTTTCATTACTTTTTCTATATTCAAAACGTTCTTCACAATACTATCGTCCATAGACGGTTTATTATCTGAAATGTTTTTATCTGTTGATGCACGATCCACGATATGCCCCTTATCAACTTGGTCAGGAGATGAAGTTGTTTCTTGGTTAGCAACTGTTGCAATCATATTTTCAGGTTTACCTAAATCTTCAGACGGTACTTCATAAGATGTGGACTCGTTTTGAGTAGTTTCAATAGTTGTAATTTTAGAAGCCGTTGTTGTAATAACTGTGCTCATATGTTCAGAAATGAATTCTGTTGGCTCAGAAGAAGTAACGATAGTTTTGGTAATCGTAGTAAATTCTTGTCCATTTGCAGTTTGGCGGATTTCTTGTGTAGTTGGAGTGCTTCCGATAAGCGTATCTTTGGAATCAGGAGAATCACTCATTTGATCTAAAGTGAACACTTTATTTAGTTTCGGTAAAACATCCTCTTGGAAATTATCAATTCTACTGCTGTCTACATTTAGCTTCGGTGTGTCTTTTTCTGATTGGATTTTTGTGGTTAAGTTATCTTGCGGTTTTTCAAATGAAGTCATGAGTTTTGTACTTTGTTGCGTGGTACTAGTTGTGGTGATAGGTTTTGTTTCAACTACAGTAACTGTGCTTTTATGTGAAACATTTAGTTCTTCTTGCGTTACGTTCATTGGAATCTTCTCAACTGTAAAGGAAGAAGAAGGGATTGGATCTTCTTTATGTGTTTTGGGCAATTGTTGACATTCAATGCTAACAGGCTTCTGCTTATTGGGTGATTCTTTTTCTTTCAGTTTTATTTTTGATTCGACCGTATCTTTCTCAATATTTTTACCTATTGTAGATTTATGTAACAGTTCTGCTATCTTAGGAACACCCTGACCATAATCAATTTTGTCAGTTGTTATCTTTACTGGATCTGCTTTAATAATCTCCTCAGATGCAACAGCTTGGTCTTGTTTAGGCTTCAAAATTTTACTAGTTACAAGCTTTGCTCCTTCCACCACAGCCATCCCAGCAAGCACTGGAGCAGCAACGACAGCAATTAAACCCATTTTTGCTGCATTTTTTATGTCAACTGCCTTGCCTGTACTTGCTTCTTTTATTTTTCCTGATTTCTTATCTAAGACGCCTGTATCCAGAGCTTGTTCAAGTGTTATAGGATGTCCAGCTTTTACATCATAAATGACAGATTGTGGGTCGATAATTTTTCTTTCAAGTGCTTCCTTAAAAGTGAGCACTTTATTGGGAGACTTAGGATCTCTAAACTTTTGTGTTTTATCATCAAATAATAGCTCGAAGGCTTCATTGAGATCGAGAAGTTCATGATTCTTCACTGGTGTGGGAGTAAAAGACTTTGGTGAAATTTCGGTACTCAGAATTCCACAACTAACTGCTTCGGTTATAGATAATATTTGTCCAGTATTCGGATGTTTGAAAATACCCGTTTCAATATTTATATACCCATGCTTAAGCGCGTCCTCAAAATTTATAATTGTATCGTTAGTAATAAATTGTTCTTGACTTATTGCTTCATCTACTATTATACCTTTTAGGCGAGCTTCATCAATGGTCACTATTTCTCCGGTTTTTGTATTAAGCACTTCGTTAGTATTGACGAGGACATAATCTGCAAGTAGTTTCACCATTTTAGTTGTTATAGTATGTTCTGAAGAAAAAGTTTCTGTTATAGTTGTAACTACACCGCTAATTTCTAAAGCTTCCTTATCAAGTTTAATCGCTAACAAACCTTGCTCTAGTGCTGTTTCTAAAGGAACTGTCTGTTTTGTCACAGGGTCAGTGAACATTCGATCTTTAAGATTAACAAGACCTTGATCTAATGCTTCTTGTAAAGGTATAGTAGTACTGGTCTGTGGATATGGAATACCCATGATTAAATTCTTATCAACAGCTTCGTGAATTGTAAATGTTTTTCCGGTAAGTGGATGTTTAAATTCATTTGTCTCTGGATTGATAATCTTACGATTTAACGCGACAGATAAAGTCATGGCCGCGGGAGGAATTTCTACAGTACTTTCTAAAGTCTTACTTTCTGGTAATAAATTGTAATTAACCGCAGTAACAAAATTTATTGGTCCAGAGTTAGTCTTGATTAGATTTTTATCGCCATCTACTACACCTTTAGCAATAGCTTCTTTCAGTGTTATATTTGTCGTAGGGGATAAAGATACAGAAGATAGAGGATCAATTATATCACAAATAATTGCCTCTTTTAATGACAGGTGATTTCCTGTTTCTGGGTGAATTATTTTACCTGTTATTTGATCAAATAAACCTTGTTCCAAAATTTCTGCAATAGTAAGACTTCTAGCAATTGGTATTAATACTTCATCCTGTCCTTCTCCATCTAATATCCCTCTTTTAATAGCTTCATCAATGCTAACCACTTCACCATGTATCGGATCAACAACGCTACCACGGTTTTTATTTACTAACCCATTATCCAGTGTTTGTTCAAGAGTCATCGGAGAACCGTCCTTATTTTTGAATGACTTAACAGCTTCCAAAACTTCAGCTGTTGTTTCATTAATCAAACCTCTTTCAACCGCTTCTAGAGGAGGTATAACGCGTTTTCTTAATTTTTGTAAAACAACTGGTTTTTTATCTTCTGATTGTTCACCAAAGGTATGTTTTTTAGCAACATCCATATCATATATATTTTTTTTATTAGGTTGGGATTTGCTCAGATCGATCACATAAGAGACATCTTTTTCTCTGGTACGGTTATCAGCAGAAAGACTGCTTTGAATAGATTCTACGGTAATAAAGCCCTCTGAAACAGCAGCTTCTAAGCCTTTAGATGATTTGTGTTTCTTGGACGTTAAATTATCAGGGCTTGAAGATGTCTCATTAAGCGATTTCATGTATTTTTCATAAGTACTTTGATCCACAATACCCCTACTGCCAGCTTCTTCCACCGATAACTCTTCACCTGTTCTAGGATCTAAAACTGTAGTTTTTGTTATCTTTGATATCGTGATAGAACTTTGGTCCGACGTTTTTCGCTCAGTATGACTTTGGTTAATATCCGAATCAGGAGATCTATCCCTGATAGAATCCTCATATTTTTTGTACGTATCTGGATCGACTAAACCTCTTTCATAAGCTACTTCCATGGGTAGTTCTTCTCCGGTATATGGATCGACAACCATTGTACTTTTGACTAACTGAATTATTTTACTAGCTGCAACAAGAGGAGCACCTACAACAGCAACAAGACCAACTTTTACTGCTTCAGCTAGATTAATCCTTTTCCCTGATTTGTCGGTATAGTCACCAGATACTTCATCAATGATACCTTTATCTAAGCCTTTTTTAAGAGAGATCAATTTATTCGTTTTGGGATCTAAAACTTTGACCGAATCATATGATATGGCTCCGCGATTTACTGCTTCAATTATATTTTCTGAAACCCCTGATGTTGTGGAAATTACCAATGCAGTAGATGGATCGAAAATTACGCCCGGTTTCACTTGCACTGGTTCTAAATCACTTTGTTCATCAGAAACAACCCTTTCAGGAGAAATATCATGACTCTCAGATATTTCCATTTTATCTGGCATGCCAGCAATTGAGGTAATGGTAATAACTTTATGAGTAGAAATAGTTGTTGAAAGATGTACAAAAGTTATATATTTCCGTTCTATGGCTTCTTTCATTGTAATTGTATATGTTTGGTATTTGTAATGACCCGTGTGATCAAGTATATGCAAATCTAAAGCTTTACCTAAAACAATAACTTTCTTTGATTTAGGATCTACAACTTTAGCAGATTCGGGGTTAATAACGTTTAAACTTATTGCTTCTTTTAGGTCCAAAACCCTATCAGTACCTGGAATTATAAATAGACCAGTGGAAGGATCAAATAGGTTTTGCTCGATAGCTTCTTTTAATGTCCAACCACCACTTGGAAGTTCAATAGTATTTTTCTTGATTGTTAACGATGTTACCGATGGTTCGTTTGCAAATGGCTTTGATGCGTCAGTGTGAAACTCGTGCGTTACTTCTTTTGGTTCAATTGTCTCACGGAAAATATAATCGGGACTCTTCATTGTTTCAGGTTTATTGTCATTTTGTAATTTACTTTCAGGACTAGGTGGAAGATCTTTAATAAAAGATTTTTTTGTGATTTTAAGTTCTACGACTTGACCTGGGATCAATTCCCTTTTAGTAACACGATCTGATATTACAGCCACTCTGGGTTCGTCTTTTTCTACACCTAATAAACCTTCATCTAAAGCTTGTTGTATCGGAAATACTGTTCCTGTCGTTGGGTCAGTAAATGTTTGAGTACTCTCATCAATCAACCCTCTTCGCACTGCCTCAGCAAAAGTGATTATGGTTTCAGATCGATGCGATGTGTTAGTATTAGTTACTGTAACGTACCTTTTAACAGTTTTTGTAACAGTTTGTAAGGTTAAAGTTATATTTAAAAGGGAATTAAGTAGGGCAGCGCCTTCAGGTGTAATCATATTAATCTCCACCGCTTTATTGAATGGAACAGGTTTTTTGTTTGAATCTAACAAATGACCTGTTTTTGGGTCAAGAATATTTTTAAACACAGCATCTAATACTGACAATTCGTTACCGTTTTCGAATATTCCTATTTTACGATTAAACATTTCTAATACCTCGGGGCGAACAATAGAAACTTTAGTGCAATCCTCTAAATATACAAAATCACCACTTTCGGATTTAAGAAAAGTTTCCCCATTTACATACTTTACATTACCTTTACTTAACGCGGAATTAAATGAAACAAATTCGCCAGTTTTGGGGTCCCTAAAACCATCGATGTCAAAAAGGGATCGTTGGGATACTGACGTAATAAGGCCGCGATCTACTGCCTCCGGAATCGTACATATCTCTCCTGTTAAGTTATCACGGAATTTGTTATCAGTATGAATTATTCTAGAACCTAAAGCTTCAGACAACGTAAGAAGCTGGCCAGTTGTAGTATCCGTGACGCATTTTATATTATCACTATCCAAAACTCCAGCCGAAATAGCTTCCAAAATGTTTAAAGGTATTCGGCTAGTAGGAGATAAAATTTTACCATCATTAGTCATTAAGTTGTTGTCACATACATCTTTTAACGTCATAGGTTTACAAATATATCGTTTACTAGCTGCATCCTTAAACGTCATCTTTTCCTTTGTAACACTGTGCACGTATTTGGAATGTTTAGTATTTATTATGTTCCTTTCAATAGCTTCAGTAAGTGTTATTTTTATATCGTTTTTAGCATCTACAACTTCTCTTACGTTCGGATTTATAAGTTCATTTTTTATTGCAACGTCTAATTGGAATCTATCACCCGAATTCCTGTCCAAGATCCAACCAGTGTTGTCAACTAAATCTTGACTAATCGCGTCAGATAAAGACAGAGCGCTTGATTTTATTTTGATTATCTCATTGTAGATCAGATAACCTCGTTGGTAAGCCTCAGCTATTGTGATGTACGTGCCATTCTGTAGACGGTACAGACCCCTTTGTAAATCGACTTGGCCGCAGTTTAACGCATCCGAAATACTCATTCCTTGTGTGCTCTGAGTTTCACTCTCAACAGTCACCTTGATTCTTTTTTCCGCTGGGTCTGTAAGTCCTTGTTCAGCATCATATAGCTCCCTCTGGATAGCTTCCAATAACGTGACTTCATTTCCATCCTCGGTCATTCCACATGGACCTGTAAGTCGGGCGGCAAGTTTCGGGTCAATGAGGCCTTCCTTCGCCGCTTGCTCTATTGTCATAGTTTGTCTCGTGTCCGGCGAAGAGAGTAATCTTCCGGTACGAACATCTAAAATTCTCATACTGATCGCTTGGCCGACAGTCAAGATTTCTCGTGTTTCGGGATGAACTATACCTCTGGATTCGATTATGTTGGGACCCTCATACATTTTATGAACTCGTTTTAGATTCCTGACATCGGGTCTGTCATCGTCGCCTATGACGGTTTTCGTTGCGTAATTAGGAGAGTTTAGTTTGCCATTGGCCATGGATTTAATTGGTGTATGACTATCGAGCTCTTTGGTGTGTGAGGTCCTGACATATCTGTGTAAAAGAGAATATATTAAAACAATATAATACAGGATTACATAACGGGAACTAGTAAGCTCCTGATGATTAATTTATTATTAACAAGTACTTTACGATGGCATTAATACCTACTCAGTTGGAAGTTGACAAGCTAGTTTCATATCATAAAGAGATCCATTTGATAATGGGATATTTTCCCCGTGACATTGTATTCAAGAGTGCGCACAATCTGCTAGTGCCTAACTTAGCATAGTGCACTGTCCAGTAGATTACTTGACTACAAATACAGAGCACGCCTTCTCTCCTCATACTTAGAGCCTACTAGAAACGGTGCTCAAAACCTTTTCGGTTTAATTTATTTTCTGGTCGATATTAAATACTCAGAGATAAGCATAAAAATAAGATTCTCTTGCTACGTACCTACATAGAAATCAAGAGATCATTTATTTCTTTTGCGTTTCAATCCCACGTTTTTTTCCCAATTAGGCAATTAACTTACTTCTCAGAGGTAAAGTGTGAGGTGTAGGTGTGCTCCGTTGTGGCCAGGTCCTGCATATTGAACTCTTGGCGGAAGGAGCGAGCCGAGCGCGGCGCCATTGCCTCCACGAGGCGCTGGAAACAAAAATGACAAAAATATAGGACAAACAATTCAGCAATATCTTTAAGTTAAATATAATCAATATTGAATACCCGTGACATGACTGACATAAATGACACAGCTCCAGAGCCACAGCACACCCGCACATTATAAACTTCCCCCTCCTTTGAATCTAAGCCCGGAAAACGTCGATTAGAAGTTGAGTTCGTTACTATTTCTAAACATACTATTAAAATAATATATTTATATTAAAGCATTGGCTTTATTCTTGAGACATTAGAGTTATTTGATAAATCATGACATGTGTTCCATATATTGCAAATAAAAATATTTCACGTTCTCTTATACAAATTAATATGCGTTAATCAGATACTCCAAAGTTGAAATAGTGTCATACTACTTTGCAGAATGGCCACTCCTGCTTCGTTTATTGAGAATTGCAGGAAGTGTTTTGTAATGAAGTAAAAGTTTAAAACATTGGAACGCGACATGTTTTACAAATACAGTGATTCAAGTCTGCCCGCATCGGTGCATTAAGGTGCGGTCTCATTACAACAAACTGGGACACGCGTAGGTCGAACACACATCATGAGCTCACAGCCTTCGGAAAACAATTCGAAATCCTTCAGACTAAGCGTCCAAAACAAGCATTATAAAAACAATAGTGATATCATTGCCATAATACGTACTACGATACCACAGACATGGGCGGTCATTTGTAAACATCCAGCTCCTCAGATATCACTTACCGTCCTCACTTATATTGTGATAAATTAATGTTTCTTTTGTGGCATTCATCATACCGCTCCATGGAAAATTACACAAGTCACTAAATCTTAATTGTATTCAATTAAGTATTGAGAACTAAGTTAATATTCAATTGAATTGGCACGTTGTGGGCCAGCGCGGACAAAATGGATGACGCGGATACTTTATTGTTAGTAGGTTTGTGCAGGACGAGAGATCACTCGCGGCTGATAAAATTACCTGTTGTCCCATTACTAGGCTCGGGTCACAGTGTGAGGAGGCCTAGTGCGGATTAGTGGACACACCTTCGACAACTCTTGGGAGTGTAGGTTTTCTCGCGATATTTTCCTTCACCAAAATAGGTGATAATTAATTTCTGATAGGCACATATCTTTGTAAATTAGAGGTGCAGGATTCGAACGCTGGACCTCCCGTTCGAGAGAGCAGCGTACAAACCACTAGGTTATCACAAACAGCAATTACTAGGCTACGAACGTGTCTTAAAAGAAATTCAAACAGATATAAAATAAAGTTTTTTGGATTCACTCACACAGAGACAGCGCCTCTAATGTTGTCTGTCACTACCGTCGAAACAAGCTGCTGGACTTGAAGTAGTGCACTTACTTCTTGGTATCAATAAGTACCTAATTTCAATTGAAACGTACATTGCTAGCGGCCAATTTCAACATCTCATCCATCTACATATGTATTAGGAGAATTAATAAGTTACTAAGAACCAGGTACTAACTTTTATAATGTAGTGTGCTTTTGAGGTCTTCGGGATTTGAGTTGTGGATCACGAATAGATAGAGGTAATATTGAGAACGGTTGTCTGTTCTTCGTTCAACCTTAGCTCAGAAACGCCATTTTAATGCACATTTTGAAAAAACTGCATTTTTAGATGTGTTTTTTTTACGTTTTTATTTTTGTAACAGTCATAGCGATACCCACCCGGCACTCGTAGGCGAAGTCATACTGGTACTCCTCCTCCATGATGGCGAACTGTCTCTCACAACACTATTATTTTAATCGTTCACTAAACTCACTCATTATTCACATCATTACGTTAATACTTCACAAAACAAAAAGGTTTTCCCTTACTAAAGCGTTTAAATCTATCAATAAATATATTATAAATACTATGGAATAAGCGAAATGTACTTGAATAGCCCCAGAAATAAATACGCTTGTATAGTGTTAAATAATATTAAACAATATTTTTTTCCATATAGGCACAACTCAGCGCGGACCGCACTGGTCGAAAACTGAATGGAATGGAAGAATGAAAACCGTAAACCGAAAAAAAACAACGCCGATTCTAATTTTGAAACATTTCGTAACAGCTACCGGCGCCTGTAGACACGTATCGTCATTTCGTGGGTTTATTACTTTGATGCGATTTAATTATCACAGAACGTTTGTACAACAGCTGTTCCGCGGAGGGTTTGAGGTTAGGAAAATGACTGGCGTATTCGATACCGGGGGATGCGCGCGCACGGCGCTGCGCCGATGCGGTTACGACACTTTCGGTACGCGAGGGGTGACCCGGCGACGTAGCGTGACACTCACTCATGTTTACTTCATCCCCCATCATCATCTGGATGCGACGGTATCTGTTGCGTCATTAAAATTTCTTCGCAAGTGCACAGTAACGGAAAGAAGCAGAAAATTCTGCATCTACATTTATCATCGTCATAACGTAACCAACATTTGATTTTGTCATTTGTAAAGTACGTAACTGGGTTCATCAAGAGATAATTATAATACTTTCAATATTCACTGACTTTATTGAGAATGTGATCAGTTTAACATAAAATATGTATGCGTACCATCGTTTCGCAAGGCAAAGGGGGACGGACTCATAAAATACGTCCGTCACTGTAACCTCACATCACCCTATTATAGTTTCGTGTAAGCGTGGAGTGCTGTAACACTTTTCCGATAAGCTTCCAGCGTGTACATGTGGTTAGACCGTTACAGTATTTCATTTAATGTTTAGTTTTCCTATCCAAAGATTATCAACAGAATCCAATTCCTAAGGCGTTTCTCTTATCGTCATCTTATCTTATCTCTTAAGCTGCAAAAGCTTTACAAAGCTTACTGTTCCCATCTTAACAAAAAATAAGTTAACTAATATAATGGAAAGCTTTCACGTGCATTAAATCAAGTTATTTACATTTTTCTGCGTATCTAACAAACCCTAATAATTAATAATGCCGCGGTATGTTTTACTCGGCTCACATGGAAATCAACAATAATCGCCGATCCCATATAAAAGGCAACAAATTTCGGGGATAAATATTGGACTATGGTCCGGAAACCCTGTGGTCGTACTTCACCGACTTTATTTAGGTTCATTTAGTCCGAAGCTTGCGTTAGTTTTCCTCAATTACCTAAAACGGATGTTAGTTTCATAGCTGCGGTTCGCCTTGAGTACCGCCAGTGTTTAATGACTCACGAATTTTATATAAATAAATTACGATCGTTCAATATAAATCGTCCCATTTATAGTCGACCGTCACATTGTTGCATTGAAAACAAGCTCACTAGTCACTCTAGTGATTGCAAGCAAGCCCCGACCACCACACTTAAACAAGACAATTGCAATCTAAAAAAAACTTTAACATATTTCTAACGTCGCCACTATCCGGCTTCATCATCTGACCCTGGATTAACATGGCCATCCAATTTGCACGTAACAATGCAATTTTCAGCTCAATTGGACATTAGGCAGATGGTTAAATTAACTTGCAAAATCTAGTTACACACACCGGGATAGGTGAAAATAAGCTCGTAATGTTTTCTTTATTTCATTACAATAAAAGATGGAATCGAAGAATGATAGAGTAATTGATATAGCTTTAAATTAAAAGTACTCTACAACATTAAACTGTTGTTGTACAACATCCAACCAATCTCGTGTAAAGGAATTAAAGCTTAGCTAGGAAACAATAAACATTTCAATCAATAGGCGCAACTCAATAAACACAGAGTATAGGAGGCTCGGCGTCATTGCAGTAACCGTTACGATGATTGAAGCGGCACATAGATATTTACTATAATAGTAGAGTTCAGAAACAGAGTCAGTAATACTAATGGATAAATTACGAAGAGTAGATAGGGCACGGCGGCCGGAGAGAACCGTGTCTTGTGGAGAAACCTTGGTGAGGAACCGTAAAACAATCTGCGAGCAGTGACTAACAAACTGAAACAAATCATAAAGTCATTGCCTCTGTACTACGTGAACCACTAAACAGGGTTTCATGATTTGTGTAAAATTGTTAACCAGTTTGTCGCTTTCGAATAACCTCCGCATATAGCGAATTATTATTACATCTTAATTGTACGTTCTTATTTCTTCAACAGTAAATGCGTAAGGGAAACACAAAGATAGCTCGGAGCGAGAAAAAATGCGAGCCCTGAATAGTGATGGTCGCGTAAGAATTTAAGCCCATAAATAACAATAAATTTAAGTCGCTTAAGAGAATCCGTCATCTGTCTTCCTTAACGAGATCTATTTTGGTCGAATGTAAACAATAAATTAGAACCATCCTTGTTTATGACAATAAAACTTTTAGCAGGCGACGATCGACATTTTAAAACACTAAAATTCCCATGATTATAATAGCTGGGACACATAATTCTACCTTGCGAAACCCTCCTAACGCATGTTATGAAAAAATTATTCAAATTAAATACTAAAACAAAATGTGTCTGTAGATTCTTCTTTGTACGTGATTTTATTTGGTGATCGCCTTCTAACAGTGACATAATAACGACGCACTTGAACAATTCCAACGACAATTTGAATTCATTCACCACGTCGTACGATATCTTTATGTGTTCGAGCCGCGTACTCAACAATAATTTTACAGATGGTATTAATGACGCTTACTTCTTTCAAGACACCTTTTTAAGCTACATATGAGCTTGCTTGCCACTGCAGCTTGTGCGTAAAAATAATTTATTTATGGTAAGGTACGAGATTTTATCTCTTATTTTATTTATTTTAAATTTTGAGATTGAAAATGAATTTTTTTATTTTATTTTAATTAACTTGATGTTTACCATACAAACATGTCAAAAATCGTTTTGGAACCGTGGTCGAGGTACAGTTAAAGTTGACCACAGAGGAACAAGTATATTGTTAGTATTATCAATAAAATAAAAGAGTGAGAACTTCCCGCTTAATTGCATGGTCTTCAAAATGTTTTCGAACATTCTACGAAGACTATCTTTAGTTCCTATAAGCTTACATAGTAAATAAATAATTTGGGATGCAGCAAAACTTTTCATGGGATGATGTCATATTAGAAGTCATCGACCAAACGCGTTTTCAACGTACGAAACAAATCTTAATTTCATTACCGTGTAGCTACGGTACGTTGTATTCTGTTTTGATCAAAAACAAGCGAAAAAACTTATTTATAATAACAAATTAATTATGAATTATGAACCGATATAAGGATGCTAATTTGAACCAAAAATCAAAATTTGAACATTGCTGATATACTTAATACTAGATTTGATCATATTTCTAACTGTTTTGGATACAGAATATGATAAAATATCTATTTCACGAGACTGGCGCGCTAACCTTGAATCTTTGTAAGGAAATTTGGCTGTTTGATATGCGAATCGAACTTGGAACATAAACAGAACGTCTAATGAATGCTAATGAAGTGAATATGGTTTTTTATTTTCTCAGATAAATATTACAAAAAATGACAAAAAATTCACATTCCTAATTACACAGCATCATCAGAATCAACTTTTTCTACGGAAGAAGTAAAAAGGAGTCCATATTATTAGACTAAATGAGAGAAAGTTTGTTTAGGCAAAGATTGCGTAATTTCAAAATAGTCTTTTCTTTCTTCTCACTTTTCCAACATTGTCTGAACACAATGTCGAGGTGGTCGCATACTATTTTATATCCTATACAATTCTGGATTAAGTTCAAAATCGAACAGCATGATGTCAGTTGATAATGTCACGTGTCTACAAAAATAGGCGCATTGGCAGTCGAATCTGAAACCATTTCTAAAGTAGAGCGATTGCCAAATGTTTTGTGAATGGTGTTAGAGATCCTCTCGTAAATTATTGTTTAACCCGAACAATACCGTGCTTCGACTGTTTGCCGCTCTCAACTTTATTAACAGTCAGTTACAGTTGTGTTCGCAAAAGAAAAGCAATACTTTTGCTGACTTGTCATTGCATCCAGTGCTGAAATTAAAACTGTTTCTAATTTAAGCTAGAAATATATACGACTGGAATTGTGATTTAGATTAAGTTTCCTTCCGCTTTAGACATTCGTATGATCAAAAAAGAACATTGGAGATATGTTCCATGAGGATTATATGAAATTCTCTATAATTTTCTAGAATCCTGTAAAAACATTGGAGATATGTTCCTCATATAATTCTCTACAATTTTCTAGAACCCTGTAAAAACATTGGAAATATGTTCCTCATATAATTCTCTATAATTTCCTAGAACCCTGTAAAAACATTGGAGATATGTTCCCCATATAATTCTCTATAATTACTTAGAACCCTGTAAAAACATTGGAAATATGTTCCTCATATAATTCTCTATAATTTCCTAGAACCCTGTAAAAACATTG
>DWJZ01001257.1:0-24436 GCA_018249125.1 Asbolis capucinus
GACCTGGGTGGGAATCGAACCCACGACCTCCGGTGTAGTAGTCAGGTTCACTAACCACTAGACCAACCGGCCTGCCATATATGTAATTTGCCATATATGTAATCTCATTCCTTTTAATACCCCAAAGAACCATATTTGTAAAAGTTCAAATCATCCCAGGATAACCTATAACCGGGATCAAATCTATCCTACGTTCATTTCCTGGATATGGTATATCTCTATACCAATTTTCATCTTAATCCGCTCAACAGCTACAACGTGAAGTAGAAAAACATCCAAACATCATCACAAACTTTCTATGATATTAGTACGGTCCACAACATTATATTAAGTACTCACGATTGCTACAGATATAAGTACTAACTAAGGTTACTATTTAATTAAGTGTAATCACGTCATCAGCTGGGCCCTGAGGCAAAATCGTTATGCAGACGAAGTAAGAGATTGAAACTAATATTTTTTAACAAATAAAAACCTTATGGAATAGATGTAGGTGTATTGTTTTATACTAGTTTTACGCGTGACTTCGTCGTGACATAGTCTTCATCCCTACACCACCATCATAACCCACCACCATCCCCACCATAATCCCCACCACCATCCCCACCACCATCCTCACACACGGATCGAAATTAAAAAATGCTAGAACATTCTATTGCTCATCATGTGCCTAAATACAAGTCATGGCTTTTGACAATTTCCGTACAAACCCTAATTGTAATATGTAGTTACGTCACGAGAAACCTAAATCACGCTATCGGATTTTTTTCTATATTTAGCATATAATACAAGTTCCGACTAACAACTGTTGGAGCTCGGCCACTCCCCAGGCATCACACCTCGTTGGGAGAACTCCCCTTTGCTAACAATACCTAGAGGTAGCATACATTCTTTCTTAACTTTTAATCTATGTCTGGGCAAAATTTCATCAAAATAGGTTCTGTAATTTAGGCCAGAAAGTGCTCAGAAAGACTGAGTTATTTTCGCATTCATAATTTTAGTAAGAATTGGCTTCAACCCTTTACTAGCATACTACTAAGCACGGCTTTCTCCTCATAACTGAGAAATCCTGGACCATTACTGCTCCAACATGAATTCGTGAAGTTACGGCCAACTTAAGATGAAGTTTTAAGTCTCCGACTCTAACAAACCTCGATGCACAGAAGTAGACATTCCGCCAGTACCAACATCGCACTTTGCGTCCTCTTTCATCATACGTAGCGCGAAGGACTGGAATAAGTTGCCAGCGTCAGTGTTTCGGTTCGATTACAATTTAGGTGTCTTCAAGTCAATAGTGAATAGGCTATTACTAAATTAGTGTGCTTTACCATCTAAGGCCACATCGCCACTTACCATCCGGTTGGATACTGATCAAGCACTAATTTATAGAAAGTAAAAAAAAAAGTGGTACTTTTTTTTTAAATTTTGGCCGTTACTATTAACGTTAGTAACATCATCATCGTCATTTTATGTTAGATGGGTCGTTTTATGTTGGGTGGGTCGTTTTATGTTGTTTGGGTCGTTTTATGTTAGGTTGGTCGTTTTATGTTGGATGGGTCGTTTTATGTTAGGTGAGTCGTTTTATGGTGGGGCGTTAAACCCAATCTGACGTCGCATGTTCCATCTCTCCATTATTGTTCTGTCTCTTGTCCTGAAGTGGTATGTTGTTAGTGTATCTGGGGTCAGTTGCTGTCGTCATTGACCCCAGTTCTTGAGCTAACAGCTTCCCTTATTTCTTACTCTTCCCCCCGTATGCTGGTCTTCTATCTCCTTCCTAGCAGGCAACGCGTTAATAATACTCTAGCCTGATGTTATGAATGTCTATGGGTGGCGGTGATCACCCACATCAGGTGACTCGCCTGCTCATTTGCTTTGCAGCATAAAATAAGCTAAAAATATTTAAGAACGCAGCTATAATAACAGAGCATTAATACGGAAAAACAAAATTTCATAACTGTATTTTTAACCGTTAAGAAGTTCCCTTGTCCGTCCGATCCTGAACATATCAGCAGATAATTCTTATCATAAAAATGCTTGGTCATCGGAACTGAAGCTGTATGCAAAATTTCAGCTCCGTAGTTTATAGTGGGTCTAAATAAACTTGCAAGATTTGACCCGTAACAAACAAATATACTAATATACAAACATACAAGTTAAATAAAAGCTTGTAAAAACTGTACATTACCTTGCATCTTAAACAGCCGCTGGGCTACAGGCACACAGTAATTAAGATAATTAAATTTCAATAATAATTGTCTTAAAACAATTATAATGTAATCACCAAATTGAATACAATAGAAGTATTTGTACTCGTATTTGAGTATTATTAATGTGTTTACACAACGAATGTATTTTAATTATTGTTCACGCATAAAATTATATGTTAATGTTATCTACGGGTGTTTGTTTATGTATATCGGTGTCGTTTATCATCAGAAGGGGCTTTATTCTGTCATCACTGATATTGTAATTGGTTAAAGAGAATATTTTGTTAAATTTATACATTTGTGTTTTGATTATTATGACTACAAGACTGTATACAATGTTACTTATGTGGGAGACAGCGGGAGATCGCAAATAACGACTGGTTGGTGACGAATCTTTATTAAAAATGTGGTGATTATTAATTATTTACTAGGATTAATGTACGTGCAACCAGAGAACACGAAAATCAATGTTATATTTGGTACGTCAGGATTTATATTTTTTCAAATTAATAACGTGGTTTTGACATAATTTAACATTGCAAATTAAACTAATTGCTTCTTTGTATTGCAATAAATGTTTGGCGACAGGCGTTCCTGTAATACTCGTAATTGTGCATTGCACTTCCACTTGTTTTTTTCTCTTCTGTTGGTGCAATGAATTCAAATTTTAAATCTAGGGATGTCCGCTCCGATGTAAAGTAATCGAGAGAGACGAGTTAGGTTCTCACAGGTCAGATTTATCAACGTAAGTTCTCCAATATTGCACGATAAGCTCAGGGTTGTAACTTAAATAAATAAATATCTATGGACAACTCACACACGGCCATGTGACCCCAAACTAAGAGTTAACTTGTGCTATGGTCATCAGATAACTGATAAACATACATACAGACTTTTAAATACATACTTAAATAGATATTTCTATTACACACCCAGACACGCAGAACAAACATTCCTGCTCATCACAGAAAAGTTAGAGCTGGGTGGGAATCGAACCCACGACCACCGGTGTATTAGTCAGGTTCACTGACCACTAGACCAACCGGCCTGTGTTGTTGTATCATTTTGATTTTCTGCGGGACAGATAATTTGTGTCCGTTAAGCTCGTATCGATGGGTACTAGTGGCCCTAAAACCCGAATATGTTCCTATAGTTGTCTGAAAGTACATATTTTAGTCAAAGTCAAATCGTTTATTTCACGTAGGTTTTTTTCAATACACTTGTAACCGTATTTCTTTTGAAATCTAACACCGTTTCGGAAATCGGAAAAGGAGAAGAAACGGCGAAAGAAACTCCACCGCACATCTATTCAAAAATACATGAGTACAAATTTATTAAAAGGAACACACTTGAACGGAATCGGCTGCCGATGAGTTTTATTTCCAAGCATCCTTGTCATTCATATATTCACTGACATTGTAGTACCCTTTAAGTAGCCGGGATTTTATTTTTTTCTTGAATTTACTTTTACATAATATAATATCTTAATCTTTAGTCTTGTCATAATATCATGTATAAGAAGTGCTTACTAATTGAAAAGATGTGCTGAGGAGTTTGTTTCGTTTTCTTCTCAAAATATCATCTTTCCGATGGTAGATTAAAAAAAATATTGTCGTTGACGATGATAGATAAAAAAAATTTTGTCGTTGACGATGATAGATTAAAAAAAAGTTGTCGTTGACGATGATATATAAAAAAAATGTTGACGTTTTCTTCTCAAAATATCATCTTTCCGGTGGTAGATTAAAAAAAATGTTATCGTTGACGATGATAGATAAAAAAATGTTGTCGTTGATATATAAAAAAAATGTTGACGTTTTCTTCTCAAAATATCCTCTTTCCGGTGGTAGATTAAAAAAAATGTTCTCATTTTGCCACCGGGTGACTGATGATGGTGCTGAACATCTTGACAATTGCTATCTAACAACCCCAGAACCGACGGCTTTCGTGCCTTTCAAAGCACGGACGCGCTCATGAAATTTTTACACTAGCGGTCACCCAACCTCCAACTGACCGCGCCCGCTGTTGACTTAACTTTTTCGATCGCACACAATCAAAACACGCCGTCGAGCTAGGAACACACTCTAAGCATTCCTATCTCCGATACGCCTGTAAGTTAATTATACAGACTTGTTTAGCAATTATTAAATTATTTATGCATCGTTATTAGGTCGTGATTGTAAAGATTAGCTCGTGTAAGCTTCGTGAAAGTTAATACCTCCTACTTGTTAAATATCGACTTCTGTTTCTGAAATATTGCTATTAGAAGCGAGTACTATATATAATCTCTAGTAATATTATAAATGCGAAATTACCGCAAATGTAAGAGGGAGTGGGCCTAATTAAACTAACAAGAATTGGCTCGTAACAAACAAATATACTAACATACAAACATACATTGTAAGTTAAATAAAAGCTTGTTAAAATGTCGTTTATCTGAGACTGCTTCCGTACACAAAATACCTCTCATCAATCTTCTTTTAAACGCTACATGCAAAAGCTCTCAGATTCTCTGAACGCCAGCACAATAAATATCCAATTACAATCAGGGTGCTTTTCTTCACTTAGCTGTACAAGCTTTAGATCAGTTTATACGCATTCTTATGAGGCTTTTATAGTCTATTTTATACTTAAATTCAAATAATTTCTAGGAATCAATAGCTTAATTAAAATATAATATAAGTATACTTATATATATATATTATATTAAAGTATTATATAATATATATATAAGTGATATATAAGTATTATAAAATAAAGTTTAATTAAATTATTAATAAATAAATAATAAATATCTCGGGACAACTCACACACGGCCATCTGATCTCAAGATCGCGTTAGCTTGTACTATGGTGATCATACAACTGATAAACATACATACATACATTATTATTATATAAATACATCCTTATATAGTTATACTAGCTTCCGCCTGCGTCTTCGTTCGCGTGGAATATTTACTTTGGGCCCACGACTTCGTTTCTGTCACACCTCATTTTTTCGAAACCTTAACCGTTTACGCAGCGAACGCAGTGGAATCTCTTAATAGGAAAATCCGCCGATCTTGAAACATTCTTCATTGGTTCTCCGCTCCTATTAGTCTTAGCACGATGATATATAGCCTATAACCTTCCTCGATAAATGGGCTATCTAACACTGATAGAATTATTCAAATAGGACCAGTAGTTCGTGAGATTACCGCGTTCAAGGAAACAAACAAACAAACTCTTCAGCTTTATAATATTAATATAGATGATTATTTATTATTATAATATATGTAAACATTTGTTGCTGTAACCATGGAATGACACCCAGACATAGAACTATAATTCCTGCTTATAAAGGAATAGTTTGTTCCGGGTAGGAATCGAACCCACGATCTAGCAGTCAGGTTCACTAATCACTACACCAACGGGCCAGTAAAAACTACCGAGTACATCTATAGTATATACAAAAATCAATGTTTGTTTGTGAGTTTGTTTATTCGTCCTTTATAAGCTGAAATTGTTCATAATTCTCTGGAAAAAGTTTTTTTACCAAAAAGATTTCAATTAGACACATTGATGCGTAGCAACACGCGCCGGGCAAAGCTAGTAAATTAGAAAGTTACTCAGTGTCAGTCGTTCATAGCTTGGCGGCTTACGTTGATCCTACTTGGTTAAGCTAATTGTGCAACCACGCAATCGATAGGACGGTGACTGAAAATGGCAAAAATTCTCAAACGGTTCCGTGATCGATGTATTTAAGTACATCAATTTAATTATAGATTTATATTATAGAACTAGGTGTGCCCGCAGCTTCGCTTTGATATATAAATTCTTATTCATCCCATATCCCAAGGGAATACAGGTATACCTAGGGATAAAAAGTATCCCAAATATAAATCAAGTATATAAGTAATAACTTTGCCAAGTTTCATTAAAATCTGAGTTTTCAAGTGACGCGCGTTCAGAAAGACAGAGAGGCAATTATTAAAATAAATATATTTTTATATTCTATCTCGTTATTAGAGTGCTCTGTCATTTAAATTACATAAATATATTGACTACCGAAAAATTGCATTGTGATACCAAGAATTATATGCAATCAAAATTTATACTAGTAATAAAACTGTAACGGGGTCAATTCTGTACATTAAATATTTTTTGAAAATGTTGAGGCTTTGTTATCGATATAGAGACCAAAACATTTTTTTGGATTCATTGTCTGTCTGTTCAAGCTTCACGTAAAAACCACTGTACAGATTTGGATGAAACTTGGCACAGTCATAGTCGAAAACCTGAGAATGGTTATAGGGTAGGTTTTATCCTCAGAAATAGCTTTGTTCTCGCAGATTCTACAAGTGAAAATTAGTATGGCAACTCCGAAATAAATGGACCAATTTAAATGAAATTCAGCATGTTTGTAGCTTATATAACGATAACGGGTATATGATACTTTTTATCAAAAAAAACTGCTTTGTTCCCGTGGGATAATAGGTTGAAATTTGTATGGGAACTCCGAAACCACTAGACACCGTGGACACAATTGAGCATGTTTGTAGGTTGTAAGACGAGAAGGAATTTGATAGTTCCCATCCCATCTTCCGAAGCGAAGCGCGGGCAACCTGTACATGATCATACAGTTGAACAACAAGTCAAATATTTTTTAAATTATAACAGAAGTATCAAAACCAATCTGTGATCTCATATCTCAAAATACAACCATAATGATCAAAGCTTTAGCTTTCATTACACTGACTCTCTCTGCCGACTTAAGCCGGCACCGCATTCTGAAATACTTCGAATATATTGCAAGGAGACCGCACGACAAAATGGAGAAACTGATGGTGACAGGCGAAATTGAAGGCAAGAGACCACGTGGACACAGTACGTTAAGATGATCGGATCAGGTGTCTAAACATCTGGAGATACCAATAACCACGGATCAACCATGCTACTGATCGCCATAAGTGGAATCACGATGCGAAATGAGGCAAGATTGAAGAGAGAGAGAACACAGACTCTAGGTTTGATGCCAAAAGCCTATTTGGTTCAATTAAAAACAAAAGACGTCAGTTTTAGAGGCGATGGCGCCAAGCGGTGTCATGTGTCACAGATCTTCCGTCAACGATTGACGTCGCTTTAATGATGTCAAAAGGCAACATAATTATGTAGCCTTACACGGAGATCGCAGTTCGTTACTGTCGCCTGTGTCTGTGACATCTCACTACGAGACGTACAGACAGACACATTTAAAGGGCATCTCTTTTAAATTTTACGAACGCAAAATGAAAATTAGCTCCAGTAAAATAATCTTTACCGTCATTTTTCATATATAAAATCATTTAAAAATATGAGTAGATCTTATTTTCATTTTTATTATATATATATCATTAAAATAAAACAAAATTAATGCTTCTATACTAAATTAACTAATTAAAATAAAGTACCTTTACCAGTACCTAAGATACTGGCAGCGTTTCCTCTCTACAATGCATTAAAAAAAATTGTATACATTTTTCCTCAACAGTTTTTTTTTCCTTTTTTTTCATTTATTTATTCATGTACACGTATACAGTTTCTTTGACAAGTTATTATAGATTTTTTTTCTGTTCATAGTTTTCTTTTAACTTTTTTTATCTCAAACCTTATTTTTTTATTTCTTATCAAACAATAAAGTCTATAAACAAGCCAACATTACCATTGTAATGTCCATCAAAAACCTATATTGTTGTAACCAAATATTCATGATCAAACATCACGATATTGCCATTTCTCTGTATAAAAAGATTGAAACGCCAATTGATTTAGCTGCATACGCGTCGGCCTAATACCTTACCTATAATTAGACTATATCAATTCGATTCGATAGCGTGGCGGTCCTTGCGAAACTTGTCCAGCTAAGGAACCATATCGATCTTCGTGACCAAATAAAACGACATAATTTCTTTTAATCTAGACGCCAAAGTAGCCCTTAAACAACACCACTTTAGGATCTATATTCCTTGTACTCCAGTTAACTGTAAGCCTTTGCGAAGCGGCTACGAAAATACAACACTTACAAAGTGAAGTAGCGAGAATGCCGTTTAAATTCAATCTATTAACAGTCTTATTACACGCGAAATAGGTTTCAATTTGTCTTGTAACGTATATAGAGTTGTGATATTAAATTCTGCGTTTGCCTACGTTAGAATCAGGATGCTGTAAGAGTCCATACCCCGGACGTGGGTCTAATTACCAGCGCCACTCAATATTGCAAAATGAAGCTCTCTCAAGTACCCTTCGGCTATTACACCCAGTCCATTGTTATACATTTACAGTCTGCCTCATAATGACCTGGGAGTGGCCGGGCATGCTACCGACTCATACTACAATAAACAATATCTGTCTTATCTCGATTCATCGATTTCTAATTATCAAACACATTCCTTACTAATGTTTTAAATTCGAAAGTGACTCTGTTACCTTTTTACGTTTAAACTACTGAGCAGATTTTGATTAAACTTTGCACAGAGGTAGAATTTGACTTTGAGAAAACATAGAATTTTTATTTTTTATCTCTGCTAATATTATATAGAGGAAAGTTTTGATTGTTTGTTTGAGGGGAATAGGTAAATGTTCGATTTGCAAAATTCTTTTACCATTAGAATCCTACATTATCCCTGATAATAGGCTATAAAGTATTTTTCAAAAACGTTAGGGGTCCGTATGAAAACTTCTATAATGTAATCCAACGAGTGAAAGAATACCAATAATTCCTGGGATGAAATTTTCTAGGGAAGATGTTAAATAACGAAAATATAATCATAAGACTATGTACATATATACGCTAGGGGTCGGATGGGGGAGAGATAAGACAAAGGGGAAGGAAAAGTGGGAAAGAAAAGAGCGAAGAAAAGGAAGAAGGAAAAGGGGGAAGGCAAAGTGGGGAAGGAAAAGGGGGATGAAAAAGGGGGAAGGCAAAGTGAGGAAGGAAAGGGGCATGAAAAAGGGGGAAGGCAAAGTGGGGAAGAAAAGGGGGGAAGGCAAAGTGGGGAAGGTAAAGGGGGACGAAAAAGGGGAAGGCAAAGTGGGGAAGGAAAACGAGGAACTTTAAGAAAAAGTAGTAGTGAAGAGCTAACTTATTCAATAAAGAAGGGCAGTAACTCCTCCACACGGACGTAGTCACGGCAATAACCTAGTCCATAAATAAATTATGAAAGTAACATAATGACAACATAGTTCGCCACTCGCCTCACAATAAATTAGACCAGCGACCAAATGAATAAATTATAATCGAATAATTATGTTCCATTAATTTATTCCCAATATAAATTATCCTTACAAAAGTTTTCAAAGTGTTAACTCGCCTTTTAATACAAGTATTGATTTATAATGTTTGTACGAGTTCATACATTCATAGAGGAAGTACATATGTGTGTGATCGTGTGTATATATTTGTATAAATATGTATGTATATATATATATATAAAGTGTTCTACACAAAAACTTTGGAAATTAATCACTTGTATTGGTGAAGAAAAATAATCTGATATCTGCGTTCTTCGAGTTCCTCATGAAGTTATCGATGGTGTGTGCAGTTTAACTATGGGCCAGCCTGGTGGAATATGGCCTGTGCATTATGAACCCCAGCCGTGTGTTCAAAATCACCGTGTGTGTATTAATTTTAAGAAATGTTAATTTTACGAAACTTCTACTTAGATAATTTCCTACTCAAATGACTCAGAGAATTTGCTGAAGTAGAAATTGACTGGTCACATAGTTTGTAGAACTACTGAGGAAGAAGTCAAATAGACAACAGTAGACTAGATAGGAATGTTCTGTGTAACTGTGTGTGTAATAGAAATATCTATTTAAGTATGTATTTAAAAGTATATATGTATATTTATCAGTTGTCTGATCACCATAGCACAAGCTAACGCTTAGTTTGGGGTCAGATGGCCGTCTGTGAGTTGTACAAAGATATTTATTATTATTATTATGATTTATTTGTCACAAACAACAAAATATGACATATGCTCTGTATTCCAAAGTTCGCGTGACTTAACATGATGCAAGAGACGAAAATGCAAATTTCTTCTATGTTAATTAACTATATATTTAGTGTGAATTAAATAGTAAATTTTATCAATCAAAATATAGTTAATTAAACATATACTGTCCGTTTTATAATGTAATATTTGATATAATAAAAGTCTTTGATACGCATTGAAAAGATGTGATAGCTGCAATCGATTTTTAGTCACAAAAAACACCTCGCACCAAATGTCAGCGCCCTCTTAATTTATTTTATTATTGAACAAGTTATTTCTTTTGTACAATATTATGCTTAAGTATATTTCTAATACCTGTCTCTGTCCTCCTGTACATTATCTAGCTAATACTCATTAAGTATCTACTTAATTATAATGACGTTTTAATCTGTATTTATATCGCAATTTTGACCTTTTTTCGCTTCGTCATTTCAATCAACTTTTAATTTATAAACACTGTACATTACCTACTCAAATATATTATAACTAAACACATTTTTCTGGTATTTATTTACTACTACTTGTACTTTTTTTTGGTACTTTAAATTCATTAGACTTTAGAGTAGAACTACTACAGGGTGTTTCGTAATATCTGTATGAAATCTCCATATAAATTCTATATAGCGATTTAAATGACCATTAACGACTCTGAGTATGAAAATTAAACTCTTGTGACCTGGAACATCTGATCCGATGATCATTTCAGATGTTAAAATATTTCCTAAAACCGACCAAAACAGACATGTTGCGCTGTAACTAATGTATTCATAATTTTTAATTATTACATGTTCAATACCAAGTTACTGTAGCCAGATGGTTCCGTGTTTGAGTCATTAAAATGGTAATATTACCTGGGTTTAATAGGAAAGGAAAAACCTATGAGGGAATGTTAACTCCATGTGGTTGCCATAACAATGGTTGTGGAACTTAAATATTTCAAAATTCCACTCACAGAAATGATTTCGTATGTTTATATATACATAATACATCACCGAATAATTCATTTTATACTTAACTAGCTTGTTAGTTCTGAAACAGTCGTAAAGTCAAAAAAATATGTGAATTATAATTACTTCAATGAAAAAAATATTAAGTCTTTGTTTAATTTTCTTAAAATCAGGTATTAGGTGTAAATTCGACCTTATATAATTCTTAACTCTTGATAAATTGACGTACTTCTTTTAAATTACTCAATATTTTAAACACTTTATATAAATAGAATTTTGATATTAATATTTCCCCGTATTACCTTACAGGAACAATATTAAATCCTCAATATATGCATTCAGTATGTTTTTCATAAATTCTACTAAGAAAAGGACATCCATTGGATGCTGTTCCACATCATTGTAACTCATATATGTCCCACTACTGGGCTCGAGTCTCCAGTCACAATATGACAGGACAGGATCAGATCCCAGGACCTCCCATTCGAAAGACCACTAGGCTATCGCTGTATATTATATACATTCCTCCTAGCTTTAATGTAATTTTAATTATTAACCTTAGGTCAATGCAAGTCCTTCATAAATTTACTTAATTTAATTTATTTAAGTAGGTTTTAATTTCATTTGATGTTAATGTAATTATGGACATATATAAATATTAATTCTTAATTAAATAAATATTATTATTATTTACGAATATTACTTTTTTCTCGAGATGTTATAGATTACAGAAATAAATAAGTTATATTAAAATAATATCCTCTGCTTTTAGTGCTTTGTAGTTATGGCATTCATTATGTAGTGATGTATGTATGTATGTACATATGGATGTACGTCAATACACGTGACTATGTTATTAAAGACTTTGAACAGACTGAGGCTGCACTTCCTTCAAATTGTTTTTGAAACACCCTGTAGCTTCGATGGAAAAGCGCCTGCCAAGTCGATAGCGGATTCGATTCCCTACAGTTACAGTTTGCTATGTATTTCAATAGCAAACTCCAGTTCGCCCGCGGTTTCGTTCGCGTGTTATTTTGATAAAAAGTAACGTATGTGTTATTCCAGACTATAGTTTATTCCTGTACCAAATTTTATCCAAATCCGTTTAGTAGTTTTGCGTGAAGGAGTTAACATCCCTCCATCCTCACAAACTTTCGCATCTATAATATTAGTATTTACTTTTGCTATTGGGTTTTTATTTTATACGTGCATTGTTTTTTTTTATATGATATTAAAAAATAAGAAATAAATAATGTATTCGAGTAACGATACTAAAAAGTGAAAACCCACGAGCGTCACCGACAAGTATTATTTTAATTAGTATAAAATTTACAACTGTATTCGAAATTTACAAAACACGTGAAAAGACGGTTAAGTTGAAAATTAAAAAACAGTTATAGACAGATACTTAAAATGTTATAGTAAATTTTTAACAAGAAGTTAATTATTTATTAAATCCTGTCTTTCTCTCCGTTCTTCAGTCCTCCTTCCCATTCTTCTTCTATCACCTGTCCTGAAGCAGTATAACGTTGGTGTATGGATTCAGCTGGTGAGGTTATTAATTCCGGTTGCCCCAGAAATACTGCTTCCCTGGTATCTTTGTCTTCCCCGCGCGTCTATTACCTCCTTCCTGGCAGGCAACGCGTTACTAACACCCTAGTCTCGTGTTGTGGATGTCCATGGGCGTTGAGAATCTCTCACCAATGTAGAATCATTGCGAAAGAAATAAACATTATAAAAAGACGTAACTAAACCAGTTTCTAATGACGTTAGCTGGTATTCCCCCAGCTCTGTAACTAAACAGCAGTAGGTCTGAGAGAACTAATTCATTGGTAAACTATATCGCTAAGAAGGGTTAAACCAGGAGACAATACAAGTTCAAAGCCAATTAGAGCAGAAAGTAAAATGAAATTTTTTAAAGCCAATTAAAGCAAAAAGTGAAATAGTATTAATTTAAAATTAAAAGTACAAAAATATTTTTTATATTGTTATAAATGATAATCATGTTATTACCCTACCGAGCATCGAATGCTAGACTACAATGACAAGGTTACAAGACATCGTCACATGTCCTTTCCCAGTATAAGTATAGTCATCATAAAATAGTCTCTAATGCGTCGATATAAGGTTCATTTCGTTTTAACGTACATATATATATGGTATCACTGTAATGAGTTTACCTTTGAGCTCATAGATATCAATCTATCTATTCGAAAATCTATCGCAATAAGGCTTAATGTGTAACGATAGGAACATATAATGACGATAGCTTGAATAGAAAAACAACGTATGTCCAAGTTTAGTTTTTTACAATAATTTGAATAACACCTGAGGAATTATATATTATTTTTTGATAAATTTTAATTAATAGACGATTTTAAAATACCGGTCAGTTTGTCACGCAAGTGTTTTTGACTTAAAAGTAATTCTTCCTTAAGAGTTTAGTTTTTTGTGTAATTTGTATGTGCGTTGTGCTTTAAATTTTTCAATAAAGCTCATCTATTAGATAGTCCAAATTCACATCATTTATTTGATCGTAGCAACCAAGATCTCACTTCACAAAAGTGACCAAAAAAACAAAAGAAAAAATTTTAATGACATTTAAATTTTTTTAAATAATACACACTTATTATACACGAGTCCGACGAGACAAAGCCGTCGATGCCAGTTGTTGTCGTTAAATAGCGGTCGTTAAGCTACATTAAGCCTTCAAACCCAAGCTCGATACACCTATGTTGTTCACTTCAACACAATTATTGATTTCGGGTGGCAAAGAAACATTCGTATTGGGTTGGTCACTAACCCCGCCACCAATCCGCACTGGAGCAGCGTGGTGGATACGCCTCCTCATCCGAAGAGACCCACACTTATTAGTAAATATTTAAAGCTAATTCAATTAAAATACACAGGTTCTAAGAAATAGATATATTTGTGTTGAACGTCCTTGCTGACTATCGACTCTTCGAGCCTGTGACTCCCGCTGACATAAAAACAAAAATAACGTCCACAACCCGAGGACAAATTAAAATCTATGAATAAACTAATCTTTATTGACATCTTATATGATACATTTTATAAATTCAAAAAAACAATTGTTAAATATTTATTAAACCTCGAATGTTCTGGCATGAAGATATAATTTCAGTTTAAATACATTTTCATTTTAATAGGTACATAGATCTTGGCTACCCAACATATTGAGTCGTAGTTGTCTATAATTGGGCAGGCACTCAGAATAATATTATGTATAGTATGAAATACATGAGTGTGAAGTGTAATTTCCGTTGGCAATCCTTAAAATAAATAAATCTTATCTGAACATTCTAACTGAAATTCCCGTGTCATATAAATCACTTTCATCACAGCAAATCAAACGGTCGCTCTACTGGGCTTAGATCGGCTATAATAATATAAGACAGGCCGGTTGGTCTAGTGGTTAGTGAACCTGACTGCTACATCGAAGGTCTTGGGTTCGATTCCCAGTCAGGTCAAACTTTTCTGTGATGAGCAGGAATGTTTGTTCTGTGTCTGGGTGTAATGATATCCTTATATTATTTAAAATATATATATGTATGTTTATCTGTTGACTGATCACCATAGTACAAGCTAAAGCTTAGTTTGTGGCCCTATGGCCGTGTGGGAGTTGTCCAAAGATATTTATTATTATAAAGACAGGCCAGGTCGACCACGCTGTTCCACGAATTAGTAAACTTAACATACCTTTGGAAACATTGCAGATTTTTCCGACAGGTTACTCAACTCAAATAACGAATACTGCAGCATTCGAATTTTAAAAACTATAGACAATACATAAACACACACAAACTCTCAGACACAAATTAATTCTTGTATCTTTTTTTTCCTTTTTAAACACAACAATTCTTCTTCTTTAAAAATTAATAATTCTCCGGTCTATTAGCTATGGAAAGGAGAAAAAGTTTGTTCATAAACACAACTCCAATTTCATCGGGGACATCTTGAATGACTTACATATATCGTAGAATTAATAAATAATAATTTATTTATTTATAACATTCATTCACAATTATTTCAGCATGTCATGGTTGTTCATAATCTCGTAGTCGTCAGCGCTGCGCTGCGTCAAAACATTGATATACATACATATATTATTTATTTGTAACGCAAGTATTTATTCCGCGTTAACCGCATTTACGGTAACTGCAACCTTTGACGTACAAAGCTATAAATAATGTTTGCAGATTAGCAGCAGGAACTGGTCACGCACGTGCTCTTATCATATTATGACATAAATTGACCTCAGAACAACCTCTCAAAACTACACCCCAAGATCCCCTGTCTCTGGTTATATCGACACGACTAGTGTCATTGTTATCGATGGTTTGGGAACAAACGTTTATCAGTCAAATTGTCTCAAATAAGAATCGACTAGGGAATTTTGTTACAGATTTGTTGAGATCCTGCGCTAAGACATGGCGCGTATTATATTAGTGAACCCTAAGAGAACGGGTTAACTGCTATCAGCGATAACAAGTGGGACCATCGGCTTTACGTGCCCCACAAAGCACGATACTGACGGCTTGTTACCTTTAGCAACCACATATTAACTTTTCGCCCGCAGCCTCTGGTTCTCAACCCTACAAAAGCTGTAAGCACATCAGATACAATGGATGGAAGTTTGTTACTCCTTCACGCAAAAACTACTGAACGGATCTGGCTGAAATTCGGCTCAGTGATAGATTATAATCTAGAAAAACACATAGTTTACTTTTTATCAACATATCAGGCGAGTGAAGCCACGGAATTCTAATACACGTCATAATAAGGAATAATTTCCAGCACATTCGCCGGGGGGACTAGAAGGGGTAAAACATTATACCGCTATAAACCAACAAAGGTATTTTAGCAGCTCAAATAAGACCTGCAGCCCGACCCACCCCTGGGGAGAGGGGGCAGTGCATTCACCTGCCCCCCGCAACATAACTTATGCAACTTAGTTAATATTTGAACGCGATGAAAGTAAGAGTTTTTAGGATTACACAAAGTTTCACTGTTCTGAGGACGGTCGGGCCAGGGTTTTGCGGGATCTAGTTAGTTTCTGCTTCGTGCGCAATGTTTTTTTGTGATTATTCGAGATAATCTAGGCGAGAGCACCTATGCATTCTTAGCGATTTTCATTTAAATATTCTGTATTTTCGAGTTCATTTTAACATAATGCGGAGTTACTTTCCGGATATCCAATATTTAGTAATAATAATTAATATATTTGGTTTATTATTAATAAATAAACAAGACACACACGGTCATCTGACCCCAAACTAAGCGTTAGCTTGTACTATGGTGATCAGACAACCGACAAACACATATACATATATTTCTAAATACAAACTGGCCCGTCAATTATTATCAAATAAGTATTAGTTTGCACCAATCCAATTAAAAGTATACCTACATATTATTACATCGACCCAAGTTTCGACCCAAAACGGAGCAACGTAAACACACTCATACCTCCCATTGGAATCTGTGTCGCCGACGGTATGGGCACAACCACACGAATAACACACATGACCGTAAAATAAACATTCATCTGCCACTTGAATCCCAGAGATATCCAAGTTAGGTCACTCGCAAGTCAAAGCGATCGGCACTATTTATTTTAAAAAGCCTTCAAATTATATGAGAACGTCAGAGTCAATTAAAAAAATATCTATAAACTTTCGTCTTTATTGAAGTCTGTTCAAAATATAATATAATATGCTTACATCATCATGTCTGCAGAAAACAAGGCCATGCCAGTAACAAAGGTGTGCGCCAGTCCACGTACCAACCTGGCCCTTTGTACATGAAAATCATGAGATACTCGCAGGAACACTGGCCACCGAGCGGCCTGACTGTCAGTGACGGATCGATTGCCGCCAGGACCTACGTATATTAGCGCCAACTCATTGGAAAATAATAAATGGATACGCTTCACGCGGGGAGGGAAGGGGAGAGGGGGGGGGCAGGTGACTGAGCTACCAGAACTTCAGTTACCAAGAACCATTTTGAACACTTTTCCATGGAATTAAAAATGCGAATGAGGTACAATATTTTGGCGATAGGACTACGCCAACGTTAATGCTGAAGATAACAAAAAATAGGTATAAAGAGACTCAAGAGCAATATATATATCTTTAAGCCAAAACCCTATAAAATCTAAATAGACAAGGGTCGTTATCGAGTTCTTCATACCTAATAAAAGTGAACCCCGTCATACATCTCCAGTTACAACATACTAAAACGTCATATAATTATGTTTTATATAGTAAACAAATATCCTTGTATCCTTTTATAGTGTTACTCAATTTTTATCGTGCTATCTTTATGTCAGTTTGCGCTTATTCATAGGAGAATCTGAATTGGAACTGCGAACGATACTTCTTTACAAAACAACATACAATTTCAGAACTAGACGGTAGGTGTAGTGTGACTGTAAAATCCTGTAAATAAGTTCTAAACTAATGCACTCTCGTTCTGGGAGAAAATTGAAATGTTTCGTTGCGAGCTGAAGGAATGGCGCAGCATCTCAATTTTCACTAAGTGCAGTACGCTGGCATAAACAGAATAATTCCGTGTGCATGGAGTCATCGACCCAGGGTGGCTGGCTCGCCTTCCGAAGTTCTGAATAATGCAGCCGTTCAGAATACCCTCATTCCACTCAATTTATACCCTGCTGCGATCGTCTCCGTTCCTGATACCTACCGATCCTTATTCTGATTATTAAGATGTTGATACGGTACAAAATATTGTCAAGATTGAAACGAAGACAATTAGGAAATTGTCGTTTGATAATGTTTTGAAATCTTTTAAAAGCCAAAAAGAAGAACAAGTCCAAAATGGCGTCTAGACAGAAAGGGCCAAGGCTCTTAATTTCCTTTAACTTTTTTTATAAAATGGTTAAGTCATTTTTTTTAAATCTTTATAATTGACAAACTATTGACAATAGAGGAATGTTGTGCTACGATTTTATATAAATAAAAAAATATCTTTGGACAACTCACAAACGGCCATCTGAAACCAAATTAGGCGTTAGCTTGTGCTATGGTGATCAGACAACTGATAAACATACATATATATGTACCTTTAAATACATACTTAAATAGATATTTCTATTACACACCCACATACACAGAACAAACATTCCTGTTCATCACAGAAAAGTTTGACCTGGGTGGAAATCGAACCCACGATCTCCGGTGTAGTAGTCAGGTTCACTAACCACTAGACCAACCGGCCTGTCAAGTCAATAAACGATTTGGCAGAAAATTTGCGCGTTTCAGTAGTGCTGAGATTACTGAAAATGTTCGCCATTCTCCAAATGACTCAGCCACGCATTAAGGTACACTTCTTCTTGAAAAAGGCTGAACAAAAAATTCAAGAAGAAATATGAAACGTGAGAGCCCAATAAATTAGGTATAATCAGGTTGTATTGACGCGATGATATGTCGAGCGCAAACTGACTACATCGATGAAGAAACTTACAGCTGTCATATCACCGACCACGCTACCGTTGTAGAGCTGTAACTTCTAGACTAGTCCCAACGTAAACAACAGCGGGTCGTATCATATCGTCGAGAATATAAATTATAGTAAAACGAAAGTGGCACGGGGTGTGAAATGAAACTAAATTAAAATTTGAAAAGCATTCCCATGAATTTTCCCTCGCGACCGGTGCATCGCGTGTCACACGTCACGCCATCACGAAAAACTAGCATTTGCATAAGGTGTCGCGCTCCCGCTATCAGACGAGCTATGTGGCCGGGCAGTAAAGAGTTCATACTCCGTCTAGACATTTCGACCTGGACGAAAGGGAGAGTACATTCGTCTCCCTCTCTGCGTCAAACATGCGCAGTGTCGCCCGGGGTAGAAGGAGACAACAGGTGGGTAGCGGGTTGTGGCCCCCGGGGTGGGCGCCCAAGGTCAGCGCACGGAAGCGTCTGGCTCGGATGTATCAAGATTATACATAAATATTATCGATTTTGTGGTAATTCCCTCGTAACGCTCAAACCCGTCTGTAATCTCGCTGTACCCCGTTGCTGAGGATGGAGCACCGTATCGATTTATACCGTACCTAAACCATTTTCAATCGCCCGCCGTCTGATGGATACGTTATGTGGATATTTCTTGCCTTGAGGTGCCGAAAACATCCATGAAACTCACACTATCTTCTATCAAACCGATCACCAAAGTCAAATTCAAATCATTTATTTAATGTAGGCATTTACAATACTCTTATGAACGTCATTTTTTTAAAATCTACCGCCATTTCGGAAAGATGCCGTAATAATGGGGAGAAGAGACGGTGAAAGAATTTCCTTTGAAACACCAACCAACTTCGCTTAACTTGATTCGCAGAGCAAAAATAAAGCAAGCGTAATATTGAATTGGTGAAGCGGTGATAGCCTAATGGTTAAGAATTCGTCCTCCTACTCGGGGGGACCGGATTCGAATCCCAGGGCGGGCTTCTGATTTTTCGGAGTTATGTGCGTTTTAAGCATTTCATGTCACTCGCTGAAACGTTGAAGGTAAACATCGTGAGAAAACCTGCATGCCGGGGAGTTTGCAAAACTCAAAGGTGTGTGAAGTCTGCCAATCCGCACTTAACCAGCGTGGTGGACGGCCTTAACCTTCTCATTCAGAGAAGACACCCGTGATCAATAGTGGGCCGTGATTGGTTGAGATAAATGAATATTGAATTTATAAATACATTTCTCTTTTGAAAGTGTCTTCGATCGTCGCCATAAATAGACCGACAAATTCTAATTCAAAACAGAAAGACAAAATTAAATATTTAGTATCTCAAAGAACCTCCCAGACTGTCTTAATAAGTACGAAATACAAAAGACGTAGATCTATACTAAAATTAGACCTGGTGATAAGCCCACGCGTGGGGATGTAACCTCCTTTACCTGTACAAATTTTGATAAACGTCGTAATCAAAATCACCGAATTTCATTTCGACACACCGATGTCGACCTTGACTATCTAGGGTTAGGTAATGAGAAACAAGCGACACAATAATATTATGTTGTGTAACAGATCAACACAAATTACTGGCTTCTGGTGTACTGCTAATTCTATAATTACAAGTCATCTGGTACGGCTTCTTTTAAGTATTATGGCAACCTCGTCGCGTTTTGAATTGCGATGTGAGAGCCACTTCTTCTTGGTCAAATCATCGGGTCGTTTTGTCCTGAAACTTGTCTGTGGTTGATTTATAATGGTCATGTTCCAAAAATCTGCTCATTTGTCACTACTTCAATAAGTGAACTACTTTAAAAATATGTCTTCAACTAAATGTTCTTTATGGACTATATGTATGTGTCACAAACTGACGTCACATACGAACAACATAGTATATGCATATAGCAATGATATGAGTAAATGCTACGCGCCGACCCGAGCCGCGTTGTAGCACCGATGACGTCATATCGCAAATCCACTTGATATGCGTCGACAGACGGCCATTTGTACGCTAATGCTTACATATGGAATTTATAACCCGTACATATCATGAGTACAAATGTCAAATTGTAGACAGATGAGAAATAGTAAATTTTTGCTACGAACGGTGCTACGAGACAGATTTTTCTAAAATGCTACGACTCAACTTGTGGCATGATAATTTATTTTGTTTAATAATACTCTCAGAATTCAAACGAGGCCGCTGTGGCGCACATCCCTATTTATTTTAATTATATGCGTAGGAGAAATTCATTAGCAATTGCTACGGTGAAAGAAAACCTACACTCCTGAAATTTCCCCATAAAGTTCTCAAAGGAATGTTAAGTCTTCCAACCCACACGTGGCCTATGGCCTCCGCCCCTCACTTGACGTGGGACCCGAATCCAGTAGTAGGACATTTAGGGGCATTTTGGGTGACGATGAATGATGACAATCAAAAATACCGCTCGTTTCTACAAGTAACCATAGTACAAGTTAAATCACTGAAATTTAAACACCTTTCAAATTAGGTTCACTAACCAGAGCGAAGAAACGTAAAATTGTTATTTTTATCAGTGTAGTGAAATGTGCGCAGTTAAAAATGATTTGTGCTGGAACTACCTAATTCCTACTTAAGTTCGTGATAATGGCACAACATGAAGATATAATCCGTTTTTTTATATTAAGTTTCCGCTTGACTACGATCCCACTTCAAGGTAAGTGGCTACGTAAAAAAAATCTTAGAGTGTAAAACGCACTTAGTAAAAGATTTGACATTTTGATTGGAGACAACACACAGTGCTTTCTGCACCCACATATTGTGTGCTATGGTGTTCAGACAACTGATAAACAAATAAATATACACACGTATATATATTTCAATGTAATCACATATTTTAATACACCTAGATACAGAACAAACATTCCTGTTCATCACAGAAACATGGGTGGGAGTCGAGCTCATGATTTCTACTACATTTATTCTCACGAGACCAACAGGTCATTTACTGAGTGTTTTCTATTGTTGCAGTGGACGGTGAGCCAGCAGGGCTACCGCTGAGCGCGCGGGGCTCCCTCGGCAGGGTGCTCCTGCACGGGCTCCTGGCCCCGACGCCCGCGCCGCGCCACCACCTCTACACCGCGCCCAACACCGGTAACGTACCAACATAACCTATACCACGACGACTACAAAAGAATGTTCATCAACAACCGTTGCCTAGCAACGGACATAGTATAAATTTATCCTTTTTTGCATATTATTTGTAACCTTACAGATATATAATTAAGGTATATTTTGTTGGAAACGATTGTTGATAAGCATTCTTTTGGAATCGTGGTCGATGTAATTCATGTAATTCGAAGGTGGTTGTCGGTTGTCCGTTAACAAGCTCTTATGGACATCAGCAAATCTCTGTAAAGGAAATTTAGCAAATCTCTACAAAGCCTCAGAATTACATATAAATTAGAGAGGGCGCAAGAAAGATACTCAGAAGTTCTCAGTGCGCACATGAAGATATGCCTTTAGTAGTTCTGCACTAACTCTTAACTGCTGCTATAATGAATTTGTCAACTCTCTCGAAGAGGTTCTTTTGTAAGGTCCAATTAAATTATTTCACTCCTCATTAACACTAGAAAATTAAAGTTCTATACTTTGTATTTTTTTGATTTTCATATTCAAGTATAGCTCTCAAACCAGTAGTTTCAAAACGTGTTTAGAAGAAACCGATTTTTGCTTGAACAATCCTATCCTCAGACTTTCTCATGCCGTGATAAAATTTTCTCTTGAGACTCCGTTCCTGGTCTAAGTACCGTCTTTCAGAAGGCCTTAAAGCACACCTTAGTCTAAAAAGTAATATGGAAAATAAACTTCAGATTCCTTCAACCCATAAACAGTCCGAGTGTCTACGAATCTTCTTAGAACTGTGAAGGTCTAGACCATACTGCCTCGCAAATCACAGATTGAGAAAATTCAGATATTAATTTATATTTACCACAAACTAAAAATAGTAGATTTATATATATATATATAGATCTCCAATGACCAGCAAAGACGGCCAGTCACGCGTTCGGCCAGCGTCGAGGAATCGAATTGATGTTCTCGGAATTTTTCGATAAATACATTACAATTTGAGACATGAAAGGTAAGAGCCTTTGACACGGGTCGGCTCGCCGAGTGGACGGTCCTTTGTCCTTATATTAGACCGTTTGCGAGATAATACCGTCTCGATGGCGAACATTTTCAGAATCTTTCCCCGTTTGTTGTGGAAACTTGAAGTGTGAATGAATGCTTGTAAAGTTTGTAGCTAAATGGTATGGTATGAAGTATTAGGTGTTGCCATGTAGTGACGTAAAACACAATATTTATAAAATTATTTTAATATTGTTATAATCAACAACAGGGTTCCACCGGTCTGAACGATGCGGTTTTCTTCGTCTTTTGTTATGCGTCTTTTATTACCGTAAGGGAATGGAATAACTTGCCTGCGTCGGTGTTCTCCACCTAACTACGATGTGAGAGTTTTCATGAGAAGAGTGACTAGGCATTTACTAAGTGTATCCAACGTCTTAGACGTCATCACCACTTTCCATCAGGTGGTCATGTCAAGCATTAACTTATTATGTATGAAAAAAAAAATTGTATTGGGTTCACAAATATATTAACCATTGAAAAAAACCTATACAGTTGCAACATGTCGCTTTTGCTGTTAATAAAATGTCTGTGAATTAACTAACATAATGGTAACTACAATAATTATTTAATAGAACTTAAAAAAACAAATCTTTTCAGAAACAATAGTTTGAGGATCGTAGAACTTCGTAAAGTTTGAGAACGTAACTAATGTGAACGAGCGATGATTTCCACAGCGACTTAGACGGTCACGAACAAATGTTTTAGTAATACTGACGTTATTACGATAATCTCGGGTTTAACTGGAATCCACTCCAAAATTCCCTTCCATCTCCGTCCATCTTCAGCTACCAGCTAATCCTATAAAGAACAACAAATATCCGATTACCGGATATACACAGATGTAAAAAGCAAGCTTTAGTACAAAAATACGAGGTCTTTTCGTTTTTAGCTAAGCTCTTTTGCGAGTATGTACGAGTAGCAACGGAAATGAGAATGGGAACCATTCGAGATGAAAGAAACGTTATATTGGTACTGTACGGGGTTGCGTGAATAACTTCTGCAATGTACTGCAAACTATGTATTTATTTATAATATTATAATGTATTAAAAATTATGATGGACGACAACACGCGTCGCCGGTCGTCCCGTTCGGTCTCGCGGTCTGGCGATGTGTGGCGGCGGCGCCAGGGTCCGGCCGTCCCTCGCCTCGTAGGGATGCGCGTGCGTTTTAGTGATGTTCCAGCTAGAGGCCGCAATAGGTACAATGGTTCGTACAGAAGTACATACATATATAAAATGCAATCCCCTGTGTTCTAGTAATTTCTATTAGTATATATATATATATGCGATACAAAGTTAACACTTGGAATATCTCGCTTCACTTCGCTATAGATATCGTGGACAAACTGACAGACAAATGAATAAAGAAATATAAATCTAAGAAACAATTGTAAACTTGAGTAAGTTACTCTAGTAAAATTCTCCGTGGTAAAGTCAGCCCAGACTGAGAAATAAAGGCAGCCCCTTGCTTTACACTAAAAACTAAAATATAAGACAGGCTAGAAACATATTGATAATGATGAAGACTAAAAAACATGTGAACGTACTTTTTTTTCATTTTTAATTCCTTATCTTTCTACTTTTTAATCACTTGGAGTCATTAATAAATTAT
>DWJZ01001258.1:0-24432 GCA_018249125.1 Asbolis capucinus
TATTTAAAAGTATATATGTATGTTTATCAGTTATCTGATCACCATAGTATAAGCTAACGCTTAGTTTGGGGTCAAATAGCCGTGTATGAGTTGTCCAAAGATATTTATTTATAGATATTTATTATATTAAAAGGTACTCACATTTCAATCAACCAACCACAATATTTATTTTTATTATCATTTCAATGAATTGTCGTAGCGTAGGCCGCACCGTAGCGGCATACGAGCCGCATGGGGCCCGCGGGCCGCGGGTTGCCGATCCCTGGTCTAGTGATATTGTAAGTACCCGTAACATAGCACAATCCACTATGTGCCAAGTTTAAAATCATATCTTACTTTAAACTTCTCTACCGACAAAAAAAAAAACAAAAAACAACGTATACAATATTTAATAGTATAATAAGTTTAGTTTGATACAATAGTAAAATAAGTTTAGTTTGAGTCCAATCGTCCAACACACACACATAGGCCATCCCCTTCACACACCATAAATTATATACTCTGGATAAGGGTGTTGTGAAGTATCAGGGGTGAGTTAACAAGGGCTGTGTAGGGGACGGTCTGGAATTGAGGAAAAGTATGTTTTTCTTGAGATTTCATCGTATGTTCGGCCATATATAACGTTCAAGTTACTCGTCGTTCCTAATTACCTGGTCGTTCAGTCGGTCTATCATTAATTGCAACCCATAACTATCCCACTACTGGGCTCGGGTGTAGGCTTTGTTCTCCCAACTTACAATGTTACATTTGTGGTAACGGCGATGCAAATAGGATTTGAACTCACATTTTACCCAAAAACCGCTGGACAGATTTAGATGAAACTTGGTAAAGTCATAGTTGAAAACCCGAGAATGGTTATAGGATATGTTTTATCCCAGGAAATGGCTTAGTTTCCGAAGGATAACAGGTTAAAATAAGTATGGCAAATCTAAAACCAATAGACCAATTCACATGAAATTTAGCATGTTTGTGGGTTATGTGAGGACACCATTGTCAAAACATATCCTATAATCATTTATAGGATACTTTTTATCCCGTGGGGTAATAGGTTAAAATTACCAATACTCAAGCCAAGGTTAAAATTACCAATACTCAAGCCACTGGACAACAATTCTTCCGACGTGAAGTAAGGGCAATTTATATTTCACATACCTTCGACAAAGTTTAACGACTGTTACCTGATAATAACAACCAGAACCGATGACTATACGATCCCTTCAAAACAGAAGACTTTTTTTTCTACTAGCTGTCACTTACAAATTTTTTTCTACTACACTCATCCCCTTACCAACCACATCTGATGTTGCTTATCTGTGCTGATCGCCGTACAAAAAACTAAACAAATCCCAAACTCATTCATAACAATACCTTGTATTTATAAAAAACACAAAACCATTCAACAACTGCATTTGAAAAAGTTCCGTTGCAAAAGGAACTGTGAAACTGAAGTGGCAGGAAAACTGCCATCGACAACTGTCAGAACTTGTTCCGCGCCTGAAATAATGTTGTCTATGGCTTGAGAGTTCGGAACTGCAGGATGGATGTGTTTTTAGTTTTAGCCGGAAAAACAAAAGGAACTGTTTTATTACTGCCTTCCTGTGGGATTTATTTTCTGTATACAATTTTATTTAACTACAAGAGGTAGTATTTTAATGTAATAGCAATACAAGAGTGAATAGACTTCTTCAAAGTTAATGTGCTTTACTATTTACGACTCCACCGCTGCTTAACACCAGATGGGATTATAGCCAAGCATTTACTTATAATTAAAGATTTTATTGAACATTATAACACAGGTTACAAGTTGTATTTGTTCGTGAACAACTGCAATAGTTGTGAAAAACCGTGGCGCAGTCGTTTACGCCCGCCAGTGAACACGGAATGGAGTAATGTTCTTAATATTATGCTA
Source organism: Asbolis capucinus (assembly GCA_018249125.1). Lineage (NCBI taxonomy): Eukaryota > Metazoa > Arthropoda > Insecta > Lepidoptera > Hesperiidae > Asbolis > Asbolis capucinus. Next base: position 1,910 of record DWJZ01001258.1, read on the forward strand.
AAAACTTAAACTATATAATACTTACTTAAAATTATACTATATACTAAATAAGATCTCTTATATTAAATCTGGTATTGTATTTGTGTGTGTGTGTGTATGTAGGTGTATAATATGTAGAAAAAGCAATCGAACAAGCTGACGAGTTAACTGATGGTTGTCTTCTTCGCATAGGGACGTTAGCATCACTAGACTAGGGCATTACTTATATTCCCAGGAAGGAAGTTATAGGCACATTGCTGTAGGTGCATTGCTGAAGCAACCGGAATCCAAAATAACACCAACTGACCCACTACCAGACACAGAACATGGCACTTCAGGACAGGTGACAGAAGAAGAATGACTGGGAGAATCATTAAAAGACGGGTAGAAAAAGAGAAAAATGGCTACTAGTAAACCTATCGTTTTGGGCTCATTAGATTTGTCTCAGTTTGTTCTTCAATGGCTTCAACCAACCATCAAAGACTTCAACCAAATGAAAACTTACTACTGAGCTCATTAGAAGGCCTAGATAGTCTACCATGTTAACTGCCCCATAGGTAGATTTAACAATCATTTAACAAGATATAACAATAAATTTTGTTTATTGTACACAATAATTTGAAAATAAATACAACGTTGTCTCAAAATTACAATAGGCGGCACCGCAGTAGGCATAGGACAATATCTAAGGCCCGTGGCAAATTCATTGGATGGGGCCGCAAGAAAAAAGTAATTTAAAACTAAACAAGCTTTATTAAATATATTTCAAAACTAGCTTTAATTACAGCGCTCTAATACAGAGAAACACAAAATTTCATAACCGTATTGTTAACTGTTGAGGAGTTCCCTAGTCAGGAGCCTATCTTAAGCATAGCAGAAGATCATTCTTATCATAAAAATGTATCGAAACTGAAGTAGTATCCAAAATTTCAGCTCTGTAGTGTAAGAGGAAGTGGGTTTAATTAATCTTGCAAAGATTTGATCCGTAACAAACAAATATACAAATATACTGACATACTAATATACAAACATACATTGAAAGTTAAATAAAAGCTTGTAAAAATCACTGAGATGGTTTCCCACAACATTACTGCGTCTATTTTAGTTAAATATCTAACATTTAAAAGGACGTAACAAACACCTGTGTAGTTTTATAACAAGTTCAATTTCAACGAGAGGTTATTAAAAGCTTTTATTTAACTTGCAGTGTATGTTTGTATATTAGTATATTTGTTTATTAAGTGTTCGTGTAAAAATTTGCAAGCTTAATCAGACCCACTTTCTCTTGCACTACGGAGCTGAAATTTTGCATAAATCTTCCGTGCTGATGAAAATGTAGTTTTTTGACTACGTTTACGATTGATTCCTGACTAGGGAACCCCTCAACGGTTAACAATGCAGTTATGAAATTTTATGTGCTTCTTTGTATTAAGGTTCTTTAATGAAAGCTTGTGTTTTTAAATGTTTTAATATACCCTGTTATACCTATGGCCTTTGCTTCTTAACTATTTTTAAGTACTTATATAAAAAATATATTTTTTTGCAAATTTTGTTAAACATTTTTATGTGATTATTTTTACAACTCCTGATAAACGATCAAAAGACACCTTCGATCACATGGGCAATTATATAAATATATTAATTATGAATTTCGCTTGAAGCTTTGTATTTTTAGAACGAATAAGTGTTTTCTTGGAACAAGTCATATTAAAAAAAAGGACAATAATAGATATTTTTTTATATTAAAGTCGCGTCTATTAACAATTTGTGTAAAAAGAGTAATATAATGTTATACTCGTGGGCCACAAAAAATTCATATTTCCACTGTGATTTCAGAAAAAAGGACATTAATTCCCAAAGCCGTATTTCCGCAGACTCCCTTATGTTACACTAACGACCCAAAACAATCTGAGCGAAAGCTCTCTCCCTCATTTGGAGACTTATAAAAAAGAGTTTTGTGAAAAAAAGAGCGTCGACGATCAAAAGACATGACAACTGCAGAGGGATACATGACGTGCCACAGTTTTCTTTTGAAAACACTCCCGTATTTTATGTCTCCGAACAAGACACGTATAAGTGTCCATTATATCAAGATCTCCACGTATGTAGCGCCATTCGTCGTTTGCTGCAGAGTGTGAAATGCGAGGCGAGTGGTAGAGATCAAGCTATGGTGGCGGCGAGATAAAGCGTGTTACTCAAGAAAGACAACCCGCCTGCAGCGAACCTCTTTGTCCTATGAAAGGAACAAAAAATGAGCGATTGTTTTTCTCGTTTTCTGATGTATTCTGTATGTGGCGTGGAGGATATATTTCCGTTGGACAATAGCGTTTATCGTTCGAGTCGTAGCCTCTTCCGCCCGTGAAATGACACATATTTTCTTCACCTGGCATTTTATTATTATCTTGTTTTAGATATTCAAAAAAATGTACTTTATTTTTTGAAAATTGTCAGAAATAATATAATTTTCCAAAATAATAAATAAATTGCAAAGACACCAACAAATCAACTTATAAAACGAAAACGGAAGGCTTTTTATTACTAGAAGCACCACTTGACACAACCATTACTCATTACCTGTCATTACGGACAAGTGATTTGAACGATGGTCTCTCGAATCTCTCACCCTGGGTTTAAATCCTGCGCGTACCTCTATTTTTCAAAGTTGTGTGTGTATCAGAAGTTGATTATCAGTGAGGAAACCTTCTTCATAAAGTTCTCAAAGATGTAAAAATCCACTAATCCGCATTTGGTCAGTGTGGTGGCCAGCCTGTATCCCTCACATTGTGAGTGGAGACCCGAGTCTAGTAATGGAACGTTTGTGGGTTGCGATGATGAGGTTAAGACATATGTCAAACATTTAGTAGATATACAATTTGAAATTTGTCCGGTCAGTTAAGAAAAAACGGCAATGCATAAGTAATAAAACAGCACTGCAATAAAATGCCGTTACCACAAATGTGACATTGTAATGCGAAAAAACAAAAAAATGCTTCAAAATTAATTTTCCCCGAGATAAACTCGAAACTAAGCTCGATAAATTTCTCACAGAAAACGTTAGTTATTTTCAGAAACGTTTTCATTTAAAACTCAAATCTAAGCGAATGAAACCGCACTTAAAACTGTGCCAAGAATTATTTACAGAAATCCGCTTTTCCACTTTTAAAACAATATTCTTTGTCTTATGATATTCCTCGTGTAGTCTAGACGCATAAATAAAATGTCGGTTTGGACATTATACTGGAATTTAATCCGAATTCTCGTTAAATATCTCCGTATTTGAGATAAAAACTAAAAGATTTATAATATGTGCGGTTTGTATTTTATTGCTTGCGCATTCTGCCAAAGAATTATATCACTACAGAACTTAAAATGCATATTTGTCTCCTTTTCTGCCAATATTTACGTTTGTTATTCTTGTCGCTTATAATTACTAGGTATATAAACGATTGCTAAGAGTAACGTTTTCTTCTCGTCGTTAATTAATTCTCCTTCTTATTCTTCTTCTGCCACCCGTCCTGAAGCGGTATGTTCCTTCAACAGTGCACCGTTTCTCTTGTTTTTGTTATGGATTCCGGTTGCTTCAGCACCATACTGTTTTCCTTATCTCTTTCTCTTCCCTGCGTGTGTCTCCTTCCTTCCTGGCAGGCAACGCGTTATTAACACCCAGTCTGGTGTTAATATCCGTGGGTGGCGGTGGTCACTCACCATCAGGTAACCTGTCTGCTCGTCTGTCTGCTTATTACTCAAAAACGAATACTATTATTCCAAGGTAAAAAACAACTGCCGAGACGGGCAAAACGGGATCCTGTTGCTTAGACTTCGCTGTCCGTCTGTCTGTCTGTTTGTCCATCAGTCATCAGGCTGTATCTCATGAACCGCAGATAGATGAACCGTAGATAAATATTTAAAGAGGCTCCCATACAACAAACCTGATTTACTTATTATACATATATTATTAATTCTGTTTATTTAAATTCCACTTCCAGTTGCAGATAATCATGGAATTGCATTGCGGCTGGTCCAAATGACGGATTGCCTGGAATTATAGCTGCTCACTCGGCCAGCTTTTTTGGCTATTACAGCGTTTTTTAGCCATTACAACCGATTCCACAGATACTGGTTAGGCTGTTCATAAACGAGAAATTTATATGACTCTTTTTTTTTTAAATATGCAGTAGGACAAGAATAGTTCTTAATTATTTCATTATTATTTATTTTACGGATACCTTACATTTTGTATATATATATATATATTTCCACTGTACGCGTGTATGTCACTGAACTCTTCCTAAACGGCTGGATAGATTTGAAGGATTTTTTTGTTTGTGTTTAGGTGGCATCCTGGACGGTTTGTATTCACAAACAGCCCAGCAGATGACGCTGTAGCGACTTAAAAGATAAAAAAAATGTCATGCGGTTCGAAGTTCGTAAATATGTATTGTATAAAATGTTATCACAGATGATTAAGGACTTTAAAATAATTATACGTCAGATTTGGCTTATAGGGTTCATTCTTTATGATTTATTGAATCTCCTTGGGTCGCTCCTTGGAGGAGAAGGCTTGGAGAATACTCCATCACGACGTTCCAGTGTGGTTTTGAGGAGGGATAAGTGCGGATTTGAATCCACCCACACACCAACGTTTAAACCACTAGGCTATTAGCATAAAATATTAATATGGTAATGAGTACCAACGTAGGCTACGTTTGTGGCCATCCTTGCCATAAACTGCTATGTTTCATTGCCTCTCGAACCGTAAAATGTTATTTATTTTCAACAGTCATCCGCTTAACGTTTTCTATTTGTAAGCAATTTGCTGATAATATTAATCAGCATGACTGCCATTTTCAGATTTCTGATATCGTAATTAATTGAGGGTATTTCTAAATTTTGGACAACCGAACGCGGCGGCCGAGATATCGTTTTAATTTTTCTTATTTTATGTTTCATAGCGGAGTTAATTGTTTGAAAGATAGAAAAAAAATCATAGGTACAATATGGAATTACTAATCATTAATACTGCTTGTAACACAAACTAGATTCCGCTAGTGGTTTCGTTCGCGTGGTGTTGATAAAAAGTAGCTTGTGTTATTCCAGATTATAATCTATCTCTGTGCCAAATTTTACTCATCCCGTCAATAGTTTTTATCTCGCATTTTGGTGTGAACGATAACAGAAAAGGCATTTATCTCAAGGCCTTGTACAGTTTATATACCTGCAAATATTGTAGAAATGATAATCATATTATCACGAATAGTGTGGAGAAAGAGTGAAGAGGAATATATCAGAAACAAGGACGCCTGGGAATAATAGCGAGGCAGCAGTTTGGCGCACGTTCTCTAGCCTGTAATATTACGTATCCCACTAATATTATAAATGTGAAAGTTTGTGAAGATGTTTGGGTATTTGGATGGATGTTTAGATGCTTAGGTGTTTGTCTTTCCTTCACATATTAAGGTAAAACTTGGTACACAGATAGACCATATCCAAGAAATTAACATAGCATAAGTATTATCCCGATTGTAGGTCCTCTTGAGATGATGTGTACATTTATATAAGAATGTTAAACGAATTAATATGAAACTTATCATAAAGAGAAATTGTAAACTAGAGTAAAATATAGGCTACTTTTTATAATTACATTACTCGGGGAAAGAATATTCAAGTGTCATACTAAATTATGGATTTTAATATAGCAGATTTTCGTGATTTTTTCTCCATAAATAAGTTATCGCTTGACTACGATCCTTACTATGATGACTACCGGTAAGTGGCGATGAAGTATATAATGGTAAAGCGCACTAACTTATTAGCATCCTATTCACTCGTGACTTGAAGACATTTACATTGTAATCGAACGGAAACACCGACGCGGGCAAACTTATTCCAGTCCTTTGCAGTATGGATGATAAAAGACGAGACAAAATGCGTCGTTCGTACTGGCGGTATGTTAACCACGAAGGGATATCTGCCGTACGTCGGCTCGTTCGATGATGGAATGGAGATGGGAGAATTAAATCGTGCAATTCCTGTGCACACTCTCCAAAGTGTATCCTGTAGAAGACCGAGGGACTGGCAACTCTGCTTCTCTACTCGAGGCTTTGGAGGTTGGTCTCAACCAATTTAAGGTCACCAATAAGCCTCTTAGCCCGCCTCTCCATTGACTCCAATGCAGACAGGTGGCATTTGGAGAGCACCAGCTCATATATGGCAACAGTACTCCACACAAGATCTGACCTGAACCTTAAAAAGGGTTAATAGCTGTTTTGGGGTGAAGAACTGCCGAACTTTAGCTAAGATACCTAATTTCCTAGTAGCTACCTGGAGTCCAAAGACTCAATGATCCGCCCATAGTTGAGGTTCAAGGAGACTAGAACCAAGTAACTGAAGGCGATCGGCACATATAGAATGATAATATAAAATTCTGTCATATATGTACGTAATAACTAGAATTTTATTTGCTCCACTATTTACTTAAATATTAAGCCTTTAATATTGTAAGAAATATTAAGTTCTAATAAAAGATATTGTCGTTATATTCAGTAGTTTTATGTCCATTCGTAGCGGAGTATTGTGAGAAAATCCATCGTGGGAACCATAGATTAAAAAATATGCAGAAATGTTTAAGCAATAAATACATATTACTATTTATTTAAGTGTAAATGGAGTTTAGTTTGGAGGAAAACTAAGTAAGGCGAAGGATACATATTATCTACAGATTTTCATTTTGAATAAGGTTCAAAGATTTTCAAAAAAGGTTCTCCATTTGTCTGTATTTTTTTTATTTGTTACTTCAGAATTTTTTATTGGGTGGACTGATTTGATAATTAATAATTAATTTTTTTGTTTGAATGGTAGTGCTTGTCATTTGGTCCCAATTTATTTTGACGTTTGACGAGTAGTTTTGGAGTTATTCGGTTTTTTATTATTTTGATTTGTACTCTTCACTTTCTTACTTCATACCGGGTATACCGACTTTGATCATTCGTTTTAATCCAAAAGCGAATACTTATTCAAGTATAAGTTTCGTGTAGGAAACTATTTCAAGCGAAATTTGACAAGTATAAATAAGTTATTCGTTTTTTTTAATTTAATTTATGTTCGTTATTAACTGTTTATTGGGTACCTACATCGATTTTCATGAATGTTTGTTTAATCGAAAGCTTCAAGAGTCTACACGTTATGAGTTTAGTTATCGTTTACAATCATTTTAATTCTCACTAACATGTGTCAATTCTATTGAAAGTTCAAAAACACAAATAATAAATTATTTAAAAATTAATATTAATACGTGAGGCAAAGACATTTTACTTTGTTATAAAACAATTACACATAGGAAGGACAATGAACTTTAACACGGTTAAAGTCTAAGACATTGCCTGAAGTCTAAGATAGACAATCCATCATCAGCTATTTAATTAACACAAAAGACTATCTTCGCTAGTGTAGGTCGGAAAAAAACAAGGTATAATAAAAAAAATACAAGCTTAATTACACGAATACATAGAAACACATGCAGTTCCGTAACTGTATTGTTAACTTTTGAGGAGTCGATTCTGAACGATGTCTTGCTTGTCAAAAAAATGCAATGTCATCAGGACGGAACACTTATGCAAAATTTTAGCTCAGTAGTGTAAGAGGAGGTTCTAATTAAGCTTAGAAGATTTGATTCGTAACAAACAAATATACTAATATACAAACATTCACTGCAAGTTAAATAAAAGAAAAAAAAGCGGGGGAAGACTACCCGGTACTCTTTAAAAAAATCGATTGTATCGTCCGATTGTTGGAATTTCTATTCGTTATTCAATCTACAGTGTCGACCATGTGGTGTCCTTACTAATGGAGTATTGCGTTGTCCATAAATACCAATTATAGAGGTTCGTGGACAGAGACGTTGTGGTGTGGGATGTATGATAATGTTGTCTTCGGGAACGGTTTTATAGGTTCATGTCGACGGCTGGGTAAGGTTCAATCCACGAGACGCGACACGCGATCGACGGATAGTAATGATATCTTTGTCAAACCTTCGATCAGTAACATAGTACAGTATCACTAACAATAATGTATAGTATTTATATATTTATGCGATATTAGGTATGTATACTTATTTTATAGTATCATTTTAGTATGCACTAAGTTTGTCTCTTTATATCAACTTTTCACTTTCCGGCCTATTGGAAGATATTTTTTATTAGGAATAAGTATTGACCTGTTCAAATTATCTCATTTACGTATTAACATGTCCTGTTACGTATGTACAAATGAATAAATAAATAAATACCATCGAGAACAGTATTTCAATCGGTAACAACAGTAACTTCGACCAGTATAGTTGAGTAAGCGACAAATGGCGCGACATACCAGCTCACTTGAAATGTGGGCTAGTGTTTTGTTCAGTTCGTGTCAAACAGCCAACACATAAGCATGTTCTACAAGGCCGCAATGTGGTTGTCAACGTAATAAATAATTACAATCAAGTAAAAAAAACTGATTGTTTTGACAAATTCCACATCGAATTTGTTATTAGATTGAACGTAGAATACATACTTAATTTTTTTCTTAGTTAATTGAAGATGTTCTGTTACTTTTTTTATTTTTGGATATGTTAGATAAAAGATTCTATATAAGTATTAGTTATAAATACATATATGCCTACTAAATTAGTGAGCAAACTTTCTCTGCCTATAAACCATTGTGTGGTTTGGTGGGATGTTTAGTTACGATGAAAATGAATAAAAAAAAATGTTATCACTTATACCTTACAAGTTATGTAAGTTATATATGACAAGTTTGTATGGTAAACGGTGGTTATTGAATTGTGGCGGTGGTACAGTTGACGTTTGTCGTCGTACGCGTTTTACGGAATCGTACCTTAAGGGTACGTGCATGTCACTCTTATTGCTTCGGACGGTTCGCTTCGGTCGTTTTACTTATGGGTTAATATCTGGTGAATATTTTAGGATGTCTTGATTACTATCCTTAATACTAGAGATGCGAAAGTATCTGTCTTTCTTTTGCTTTTTCACGTCTAAACTACTGAACGAATTTTTATGAAACTTGGTGCAGAGGTAGAATGGAACTTGAGAAAAAACATAGACTACTTTGGATGTAGGTTTGTATGGGAGTTCTTCATTATAGAAGATACTAGCGAAGAATAGAACATAATTTGTTGTATTTATGCTGTAGAACGGTGGTGTAGGGGTGGAAGAAGGGTGGTGTGTACCACGTGAATGTAGTCGCGGGAAGTCAAGTCAAGTATATGTATGTTCCATGAGAAGAATATCACAGAAAAAGAAAAGAAAAATAGAAATTGGTCATTGTGGCAATTTATAGTTTTCTTTCTTTTTCTTTTTTTTTAGTAATAACTTTTGATTTTTATCATGTATTTTTTTGTTTTATGTTTATAATGTATATCGTTACATATATGAACGTTTGTGCTTTGTATATTTTTATTTTATGGTTTTTATTATTTTCTGATATAACAGTCCAGTCTATTGATGCGAATAAATTTTATTTCTTTCTTAATAAATAAATAGATATCTCAGGACAACTCACACAGGCCATATCTGATTCCAAACTAAGCATAAGCTTGCACTCGTACTACGTATATGGATCAGACAACTGATAATAATAAAATATTTCGGACGATAATCCATATAAAAATTAAGCAAATTCTTAAATCTATATATAATAAATACTTATAACTTTTGTTCGAAGTGGGGATCGAACCAACCACCTCCTGCTTAGTACTCAGTATAGCCATTAGAGCAATAGACTTCTCAAAAGTACCAGTAAAAAGACCGCATGATATGAAAATTTATGCTACATTTCGCACCATATAAAATGTGACCACAACACGGTTTGCAATCCAGTGCGAATAATAAATTAATTCCCGCCATTTTTCGGATTAATTGAACCGAATCTCGTTCAACAAAACTGTTAAATCCAGTCTATTAATTTACATTCCCGTATAAATTCCTATTAACCGATATATCTAAATTATAGATTAAAAATATTTGTATTGTTTAGTGAGTAGTCTGTTTCTTTCTGTCTGCCCATGACTGTCCTACTACTGGGCTCGGGTTTCCTCACACATATGGATTTAGGCCATAGTCTACCACACTGGCCAAGTGCGGATTGGGGTACACACAAACACAATTATAGGTCTCTATAATATCTGAAGCTGTTTGTACTCTTACAAAATTATGCAGACGGAGCACTATGAAATTTAGCACAGTTAAAATTTACTCGGAGAACGAGTCCAGAAAGATATTATTATACATAAAAAATGCATTGGATAATGTATTTTCAATTACAAAAAACATTACAGACACTACCATGCATTTAACACACACTGAAGATTGAGAATTCCCGGAGTGTCATTAAATTGTCATTTATTTTAAACTTGAACATGTCATTTAATTTTAACTTTGAATGTCGACCGCAGACAGGACTCTAGTATACGCCTAAAGGGCGTTTTTATGAAACACGGTTATGCTTAGCAATATATGCTAGAAAAACCGTATATTTCTCACCATATACTCATAAAATATACTATATCTACGTATACCCGACATACATATACGAGTATATTCAGACAGTATTTTGGTATAACAGTAATTTGTATAGGAATAAAGGCCCCATATAATGGCGCCCGATGTTCCTGTATATCCTCGCTTAATTGGGTTTTATTTTTTCTTCCCCTATTAAAACTGATCACCGAGGAGCGCTACAGTACACGATCATAAATAAAATGAACGGTAGGACGGAAAATAAAGGAAAATAATAAGGCCAATTGTTGTGCTTTCGGGAATAGGAGAGGTATTACATTGTACGATACGATATTCAAACGATATATCCGATATCGGAGAACGAATATGGCCTTATAAAAAGTCTTTGGCAAGCATAGTATCTGGGTTGATTTCCAAGACAAATATGTCACAGATAAATGTTTGTTCTCAGGTAATTTTATAAGTAAGCAAATAATAATTCGAGCGAGCTATTTATGTATACCTACACTCAGGGAATTCTAGTTCAGATGTATGAATGAAATGAAATGAAATTTATTCGAAGTTGGTTTTTACAATTACTTTTCGAACGACATACTACGTCATCGCTTCAATAAATCCCTATAGTGAGTGGTCTTCGAAGAAGAAACGGCAAGAAACTCCCAAGCAGTTCTTTCTTACTAGTCACAATTGCAGATAGTACTTACTAATATTTATGAATATACATTAAACTCATGCCCAAACAGTTATTTCATTAAAATATTCATCCAGTTTATAATCAATGAGTGCGCAAACATTTAGAAATAAACTTTTCGTAACATTTTTAAAGTTGTCATATCCACACATCGATAGTACATACAACATAAGTTTCTATACCAACAGAAAATTTAATTTTGAAAGATGTAATTTAGTATAGGAAGTTCTCTCTTATATTTGAAACAAGGAAGCAATAACTATACCAGAAGTAAGATACTGACAAAGGCCAATATTTCTCGATAGTAAAACCCTATTTTTATTCATTATTATTAAACCCAATAGAGCCATAGTAATCCATACTAATATTATAAATGTGGAGTTGTGTTTGTCCGTTTTTCACGAATAAACAGTACGATTGACGTGTATTTATGTGTAAATAGCTGATGGTCTTGAGAGACATGTTACTTTTTATCAACATTGGTACGCCGCGGGCGGACAGATCCTAGCAGATAAATAATATCGGAACGATTTTAGGTCAGTGTAAAAGCAGCTTACTAGACTCGGGCAATAACAACGGCCAATAAGAAGGCACTTTTGATTTACTATTCACCCCGTACACAATACAATTGTTTATGTTGTAACTAACGTTGGTATTTTTATTTGACACGGGTGTAAGTAACTATAACTTACTAATTTATATCATGCATGGAGCAAACTCATTGCGTTGGTTCTACTCATAAGTGAAAGGGTGTGTTAAGCAAGATTGGTGGGAAGATAGGTGTCTGTAGTGAACAATAGACTGGCCTGGTGGTCTTGTACTTTACTGCTTGGCTGGAGGTCGTGAGTTTGAGCCACCGAGGATAACATTTTCTGTGATGAGCAGGAATTATAGTTTGTTGCGATGCAAAGAAATACATATGTTTGTATTATCTATACTGATATTATAAGCAGAAGAGTTTGATTGTTGTTGTGATTGTTTGAACACACTAATCTCAGGAAGTACTGGTCGAAATAAAGAAATCTTTTCGTGTTAGATAGTCCATTTATTAAAGAAGAATACAGACAATATGACACCACGCTACGACCAATAGAGACTGAGCAATTAAAAGAAACGTCATAAAATGGGAAACATTTTATTTTTGAGAGCTTACGTTGTGATCGCTGTTGTGACGACATTTTTTAATTGATGCTTACCGTACGTCTGAACTGTACAAACAGGTTCGTACTGAAAATCAGTGGCTGCGGCTGACTGTCACAGCTACTGAGTGGGAACCTATTCGTATTACCTAAATTAGTAGTGTAGCTACATTAATTATTTATTGCATATGCTATATGTTGACTTAATTTAATTACAAAATTGTTTTAAGTATTTTGAATTAATGTTTCTTCTTCTTTTAAATGGTTAAAGTTTCATAAAAAATATGTATGAGAAAATAAATTGCTATTAAAAGTTCCAAAAACAAATCTTTTCTTTAAGGTTGCTGGTCTACCAGGGGGTCGTAAAAGGCATACAGAAGTCAGCTGCTCGATGGTAGGGCACGCAGAAGGATTATTAAGGTTTTTGTGAAGTCCATCTGGCTGGCTACCATCCTCTTGATTAAATCAGCCGTCAAATGATTCACCGTGTTCCGGCTGGGAGCTTCTGAGTCAGTTCTCCACTTTTTCTCTCCGTCTTTAAATCCTCCTACTCCCCATTCTTCTCTGTCACCTGTCCTGAAGAGGTGGACCGCGTTTGCTTGCTTATCAAAAAAACGAAATGACGTAATTATCAAAATCCAGATAGACCTGGAGATCAGTCGAAGTAATATTCCAAAAAGAACCATTCGCCAAGAAACTTGCCACACTTGGCACAAACTTGACGTAACAAACCTACTTCCGATCCTTAATGAGGAACCCTCATTAAACAACTTCGGAGACAACTCCGTTAACTCTTCATTGCAACTTTATCGTGCAGAAACGCGAATTTCGGGAGAAGACACCGACAGTTTGACTTTATTATTTCTTCAGTTTTTGATGAATATTGCAACTCATGCACATTAAATGTGCATTTTACTTGTTCTATTCATTCATAACATAACAGTCCCACTATTGGGCACTCTTGGGGCACTGGATCTCCTCTCAAATAGGAATATATACCATAGTCTAAACGCGCAGGCCGTGTATCGTAAACTTCTCACACTTTCCAGAACTTTATAGAAAATTCTCGGAATGTAAAATATTCTAGGCTGTCCAGTACTTCAGTGGCATAGCGTTTGGTAAGGAAACAGCGTGAGTTGTTTCAGTACTTTACTAGACCGAAAACACAATTATTAATCTACCTACATTGAATTACAACAACGAATGATCTAAATACATATGTATATACAGAATGCAGGTTTAATCTAAAAGATTTCCTTCACCGTAGCAAGTGATAATTAACTTGTTATACGCACATAACTTTGAAATTGAGAGGTGTGTGAAGTTTCCTCTTTCGTTCCCTTTGTTCTAGACCTTTCACCAGACCTGACCAGACAGTTCCTTCAAACCGTTAGAATATCCCTCATTTCATCAGGACTTCATTTAGTCAAATATTAAGCACCGATTTTCCTCATTGCCGAAGAAGTCTATGTCTCCAATTTGGTCATGTCTGGTGTTTCTTTCATGAGCAACGATGATATGTTACTATAGTCTTTTTCATCTGTTCTGTCGTTAAATACCTCCTTAAAAATAGCACTAATATTTTGACAGGCTGGTGGGTTTAGTGGTTATTAAACCTAACTGCTATACCGAAGGTCGTGGGTTCGATTCCTACCCAGGTCAAACATTTCTGTGATGAGCATGAATGTTTTGTTCTGTGTATCTGGGTGTAAATATCTATATAAGCATATATTTAAGATATATATGTAAATGTATATTTATCAGTCGTCTGAGCAACGTACAAGTACGATAGTACAAGCCAACACTTAGTTTGGGAACAGTTGGCAATGAGTGAGTTGTCCAAAGATATATATTTATTTATTTTCTATATAGCCGAGGTAGGCTACAGAACTCAAAAACTTGAAGTATGTATTTGTCCCAACGTAATATTATAAGTCAAAACCAGAACACAATCCGGATAATCCGCTAAAGGTGAAAAGTTCTCAGAAATTGTGTGCTGAAAGTACTTCATTTCTAAAAATGTCTATTTTATGCAATTACTTTTCAACTTACCGTTCGAGACATGGCCAGTCCATTTCAAAGGTCTTAACACCGCCTAATTGCCATAGAAGCCGGGATTAGGAGCTTAACGAAGACTTAAGAGTTCCTTTAACTAGATTAAGACAGTTAGCCTCACCTTATTATCAGTATAATATTTTCCATTCGCGTTCCCTCGTCCTACTTCCGCGATCGTTGTTCAAGAGAATGACTTAAAGCCGTTAAATTCTGTGAATGTTGACGGAGAAGCTGAGAATTATTTTTTATTTGGATGAAAGTTGATTGTAAAGAGAAGGCTCGAGGGAAATGACGTAAAAATCCCTGTTTACTTTGTTTATTGCTCGTTCTGTATTATCTTTCTAATCTGTTTCTCTTTTCTTATAATTTGTGTTTTCATTGTTAACATGGATTTGTTTGGTTTGTTGCGAAGTAGATCGGTCTGATGTGATCATCTGATGGATTATTACAATCATGTTAATTTTTTTGTGACTACCTCTGTGTGGAACAGTTGTCATCCCGTGTTTCCTTACTATAATAATATCTTCAATATTGACCGGCTTCCAAATAAATTTTTTGTTAGATATCTCAGCACAACTCACGGCCACCACAGGGTCAGATGACCCCAAACTATGTATTAGCTGGTTGTGTTACTAATGTTTACACTGTACATATATTTGTTATGTAAAGTAATAAATTTATAACTAAACAATAATAGAAATTAAATTGAACAATAATAGAACTTCTTTAACAGCACCCCCTGAAAAGGTCCAGCACTCGAATTTATCGCTTTTCTTTGCTGACCTCACAACTAATTACTCTGTACTATTCCTTTCTTACTTACTATTACTCAGCTACCTTTTAAGTACCTTACTTTTTTTACTACTTTTGAATTTTACAAGTTTTGCAAACATCTTTATTGCGAGACTTGTGTATTTTTTACACTTTATGTTTTTGATAACATTTTTTTTCAATTTAGATGAAAACTATTAAAGACATATTTATAGAAGACGTCTTACATTGCGAGACTTGTGTATTTTTTACATTTTATGTTTTTGATGAGATTTGTTTTTTAGACCTAGACCGAGATAGACATATAGAGACTGACCTATTAACTAGACTGTGACTGTTAATATTTATTTGAGACTATTTATACAAACTTGTTGTCTGCTCAGATCTTTATAGTTATTTATGTAACCCCGTCTTTAAATAAACATCTATGTTTTGGATGCGTCATGAATGACTGAATGAATGTTTGCATAATTTTGTCAGTTAATTTTCAGACGGAAGTGACGTCAATTCTCACCAGATGTCCAGTGAACGCTAATCGAAATGTTCGGCATCGATCTCACAGCGATTGAACGTAATGGGAATAAGGAATCTATGGAGGTGGTCACGACTAAAAAAGCTGATTTAGTATTTTGAAACTTTATTAATTTGTCTGTACTTGGCTTGAACCAGCATGCTAAGGTCTAGAGTAGTGTTTTTCAATCTGTGAGTCGTGATCCTTTGGTATCCTAGAGACTTATTTAGAGGGTTGCCGGTAAAAGCAGAGACAAATCCGGTAACGCCGCAATGTTAGACTTTTGTATACAAAACAGAGAAAATCATAAACGTGTAAATAATTATTACATTCGTATAATTATATAGTAGTCCTTTGAATTGTCTGTCTTTCTATGGCCTAGGGTGGTCGCTAGACTTTCAAATATTTTTCAAAAATAATAATGAACACTGGTCTAGAGTATATACTCCACCATACTACCCTGTGGTTTGGTCTGTGAACTCCGCTTCGTTTAATCCAAACTAATATTATAAATGTGGAAATGTATGTTTGTACGTATTTCGCATCGAAACAAAGAGACAGGCTGACGTGAATTTTTATGTGGAGATAGTTGATGGTCTATTGAGTAACATAGGCTGCTTTTTATCAATATTGGTAGCACGCGGGGCCGTGGGCGGACCCTAGTATTTGATGTATTTGTATTTTTTTAGTTAGCACTGTACATTCAAGGGATGTCAAAATAAAACAGGTAATAAAATCAGTAATTTAAAATATCGAAATTATACTTATACAAATTTATTGATAATTTCTTTTCTTTTGGTCAAAATCCTTGCTACAGGTCGAAATATCAGTATAAGATTATACAAATCGAGGCGTTCTTTTCAGTATTTTTAGGTCATATAACTAAATAAAGTTTATTAAAATATTTAAAAACACAAGCTTTACTTATAGGTCCCTAATACAAAGAAATACAAAATTTGACAAATGTGTTCGTAACAGTTGAGGAGTTCCCTTGTCTGGAGAAAATCCTGAACATAGCAGCAGATCATCCTTATAATAAAATTGCATTGTTATCGGATCTGAAGCAGTATGCAAAATTTCAGCTCCGTAGTGTAAGAGGAAGTGGGCCTATGTAATTAAGCTTGCAAAACTTGACCCGTAACAAACAAATATAAAAATATACTAACATACTAATATACTAACATACACTGTAAGCTAAATAAAAGCTTGTAAAAAACAAATAAGTCCATGTACACAATACTCTTTAACCACCTCCCTCTTCGCCCCCATAGCCAAATTCCACACCATATTTTATGCATATGGTTAAATCTTCGATAATAACGAATTTCTATAGAAATTTTCATGCCCTCTTTCAACCCATTCAAACATTTTTTCGCAAAAAACCTTTGTTTTTTCCTCAGATCTATACACCTCTGTACCAACTTTTATCAAAATCGGTTCAGTAGTTTAGTTGAAATAAGGTAACATACAGGCAGAGGTACTTTCATATTTGTAATATTTGTAAGGATGGTGGTTTGAAGTCCAAACCACATATGTAAAGATCTTAATTACTCATTTCTAAATACCTATTAAAATTAACAAACCTCATCAGCAGCTCACTCTCTTGCATCGACGTTCATTCATTACACTACGCTCACATGTCTCGCTGATGCCATGTCGTATTTCGATGTATAAGGCGGCGTTCCTATTGAAACAGAGTTAAGCGGAGCTAGGAAGAAAGATAAATATTACCACCGAGGCAGAGATGAGTGGAGTAAGAAGTATATTATGTTCATTCTATTTCAACCTATAGCCACTTTAGCTGGCTAATCCTGTGAGGTATATGGGGTACCCTTGTTTTTTTATGGATCTCCTCATTTATGACTCGATCTCGCAGAGAAGTACCGAGCACAGCTTTCTCCATAGGCCGCTGCTCGACCTTAAGCTCGTATCAGGCCAATAGTGAAGTACCACGTCCGCCTCAAAGGTCCGACGAAGAAAGGTCCTAGGATAGAGACCACGTCTCGGAAAATGAAACAGCGTCCCCCGACCAGTTGAACTGATGACCTGAAAACGACAGCGGGTTTCCGCTGGATTCAAAAGGCTTTGGATCGGTCAGAGTGGCGCAAATTAGGAGAGGCCTACATCAAACACTGGGCTTTTAAAGGCTGATGGATGGATATTATGTTAATTGGAGTGGAAATAGCGGATGTTGACGAGTGTATCTCATATACTTATGTATTAATCATACTACACGGTGGATATATTGACGCGAAAATCATATATATTTTGACAGATTTATGGTCATCTCATCTTCGCTGTGTTGCCCTTGTATCAGTGGAAGGAATCCTTATTACTCTCCAGTCCACGTCAATTCCGACTCCAGTGATGTGAATACAGCCGCCTGGTGTAATTGGGGAACTATTTTTTGTTTTTGATTTGTACTAGTTGAACTTTATATATTTGATTTGCTTCAATATACTTTTAGAGTCTCAAAAGTATAAGTTATTGTTATTATTCAGATACCATTTGTGTGGAATTTCAACTATTTTAGGAAGGGAAGGTTACACAATAAGTTATACAGATTAAACAAAAGTTAATCTTTCTTATCTTAACCCACTGGATGTGCGATGGAGGGTTATTGTGAGTTACATCATGTCAAAATGACACTGGTCATTGATGTCAGATAGAACAGATAATGTTTGATATAAATATACCACTCTGTGTGCATCAAGAAGATACTAAACAGCTGCTTCTAGCTTATTATATAGAAAAGAAAAAAAAGACAAAATAATTTGAATATTTTGAAATTTTCGATATAAGCTCCTGGTTGATACGGGTGTGTGTTTACCTTGAAATGCAAATTTACATATCCTTAATATAATACCTTGAATATAAATTCAGCGTTTCTTTAATTTTATCCTACAAAGGATAAAAATGAGGATGAAATTTTGTGCTAAAATACGTCTTAATACATGTTATGATTTTATTGGAATGACTTTAAATCTCGATAAATACTTATCATTGGGATACTTTTATCTCTAATTATACCAGGTTTCCCTTGGGATACGGGAAAAAGCTTTGTATGGGATTTTTTGGTCCGCTGGTAATAAAGAAATATAAACTATGTGTGTAAGTGAAGCTGCGGGTACAGCTAGTCCATTAATAATTGAAACACTTGCATGTAGACTGGGGACTCGATGACTGAGAATCCAAACAATAATTGGCATTCGTGTTCCTTTATTGCTCTGTATAACCCAGATGTAAGTTTAACAGGACCATTGTTATTGTCAACAAGTACTGAAAACTGCTATGAATAATTGGCATGTGAATATCGTGGCTTCGATCCATTGTCTGCTACTGAGCACTTAATGACTGAGGAAGCTTAGACCCAACACCACCACGGTGCTCCAATGAGGATTGGCAGAGCGATGAGAAAGAGAGAGTGACCAATCCAAGTGTGAAAACTTTTTATGCCGCTAAAAGACCTCCGGAAAGGCTTAACTATTGCTATTTGAAGATCACAACTGGGCCGACGGCTAGACGTGCCTTACGAAGCACGGATGCGCTCAAGAAATGTTTTATCTCCGTATACGAAGAATAATATTCTAGGTGCATATCCTGCACCTCTACGTTGTGAAGTTACGTGTTCATTGGAAGTTAATTATCCGTTGCTTTGCTGAGGAAAACTTCGTGAGGAAACTTAAGATGCACTGAGTTCACCTTAAGTTATCGAAGGTGTCTAAACTTTTTTTTTATTCTTTTTTTTAATATATATGTATGTATTTGTTCGAAATAGATAAGTTTAATTTCCTGCTTTTTGCTACTCCAACTTATCAGGAGTGTTGCCGGCCGCGGCTCGCTTGCGTAGGGTGCATTGAATTTTTTTAGTTGCAAATCAGTGCGGGTAGCCAACGCCGTCGAGTGACAAAGGCAAGCGTTTCGGTCGCGAATTTTTCGGATTTTCTCAATTTTGTTGCCGATATCGGAGGCTAGCTAATTCGTAATGAGTTTTTGATTATTGTGGTGAAGTGAAAGTGATAGTTTAGTTAGCTGAAGCGATACTCTGGTGTCGCTATCACATATCACGCGCTGTGACGCCGGAGGTCATGCTACGGAACACATAAGTATCCCCTCAACCCATTAGTTTTAATATTCCCTTGTGTTTAATTATAATAGACAATTCACTCCCATCTTCTGGGAAACCCCAAATCCCTTGACCTGGACTGACTGACTTGTGACTTCCTTCAATGTATCAGAGCTGACGCGGGCAGGTAAGTCATCAGCCTTTACCAGGTCGGTGTTACTTTAAGTAATCGTTTTTAGGCATATCGTACATACGAATTTCGAACCCGTGTTAGAAGTTGTGTCGTGGGGCCCACCTATCGCCTTTGTACTATACAGTATTTATAAATTTTGTTATTAATTTTATGCTTGACGTAAAGACTCGTAGATTTTGACTTTCGTTAAGTGAGCTTTTGGTTCCTAAGACGAAATAAATGCATTTCATTACAATCCGTGGTGGCCAGGTATGGGTCGCCATAATAGTACCATTTTGACTGGTATTTTTTCGTGACATCTTTTGGTTAGCTATCGTCTATTATACAGGGGTGACCAAGCGAGTATTGTTCTTTCTGGGGTCTTGGCAGACAGTTCTTCTCTCAGCAGATATAATCATAAATATTGTTAGTCTTTTTTCTCGTTATGAACTGTAATTCTTCTGTTTGAACTCTGGACTCCGTGAGGAACATATCATATTGAGTTCTTCAATCCCGGCTAATGGGGCTGCCACCCGCATACATATGTATATGTCACTGATGGTCGCGCATTGTCCACACATTCGTATATCGTACCATAGTATGTATTGTATATTTAAATATTTTAATAAAAATTGTTAATGAATGAACTACCTAAACGTTCTGATTATATTTTATTCCGAAATTATTTAACTAAATACGCATAAAACTGTTAGGTAGTTCCTGAGAATGTCAACAAGTCAAATTGACTGACAATACGGTTCAGGGATTAGTGAATGGTTTAGCTTATGAACTTCGGGTAGTCCCGACAGATTTAGTGGCCGTTACGGGCGTTTCAATAAATTCCTTAAAGTATCTTGTTTAACTGACGCAAATAGTCTGTCGGATAAAGTCGGTTAGCCGTACTAGCCTAGTTCAGGGTCAAACTCCAGTTCATGACTAATAAAACTATAGCTGTGTCAATTATTAAAATTACCAATAATATTCTATGCGCGCGCGTATCTGTGAAGTCTTGATGCCAAGTCAAGGGGGCGCTGTCGTCGGCCCGTAAGAAGCGATGCGCGATGCGAAACCGCAGCCCTATTATCTAAAATTTGCAAATAGCGAGCAAGCAACAAACGATTAGCAACGACAGCACAGACCATCGCTATGATTCAAAAAGCATTGAATTACATACGCGATCATTTGCATATCACTCGCTGATTGGTATTGTGAACCGTTTGTGACAAAACTGCCAATATCTATTGCGTAGCACGATTGTCACTGATACGTAATACGAATGCTCGATCTAGAAGCGATTATTGCATAATTTTCGACATCGCTTTCCGTTTGCAAGATATGTAATAGACCCGCCGGTTTTCGATCACCTGGTCGGCCGCCCGATGTGATCGGATTATAAGCACCTACTCATTTTTGAAGCGAAACACGTGCTCAGTCAGTCAACGGGTTGAAAGCACATTTTACATGAAACGACATGGACCGGCGTGCACTCCAAAGCACGGAAGCGCTCATGAAATTTTTGCCACTATCGGTCACCCATAGGGTTGCCAACTTTTTTTGTCTGAATATAGTGTTTCTTTAACAAGCGCTGTCAAAATATAGTACGCTACAAATATAGTATTTTACAGAAAGACTAAAAAGTTTATAGAAACATTTCTTTTACATATTGCGTGTGACAATCAAAATTGAAGATTTCTTAACTTATGTTTAGGCCAAATCGAATATTGATTTATTGTACAGAAATGTTTTTTCGCGTGCTATATATATTTATTCAATATTATATAGTACGTAATCCCAAAATACAATATAATACTATGTAATATAGTACGGTTGGCAACTGTTGTAGTGTTGTAGCGTACCTTGTTGTTGTAGTGTTGTACTGTTGTAGCGTACCTTGGTTATTTACTTAGAATCGAGACAATCCATCGGGAAA
The DNA here is from genome assembly GCA_018249125.1 of Asbolis capucinus. Lineage (NCBI taxonomy): Eukaryota > Metazoa > Arthropoda > Insecta > Lepidoptera > Hesperiidae > Asbolis > Asbolis capucinus. The sequence goes on from DWJZ01001258.1 coordinate 23,738, forward strand.
TTATCTCCAACACTGTCTATATTCAGGACAATTCCAGAGTACAAAACCCTGTCTTGTACCTTACAATTAGAATAAAATCTATTGGCAGTACAAATAAGTCCCGGACAATTTTCGGAACTCATTAGCATTCAATGTTGTCCCAACATCACTGTTTAAATTCCTGGAAAAACGTCACTCGCGTAATGAATACTATCCTGGAAATTATCCCAGGAAATATTGGACTTTGCTCACGTTTCCCGGGAAGTATTCGATTTGCTCATGTTTCCCGGAAAATATTCTATTTGCTCATGTTTTGGTGTTAGTTCATTAAAATTAACAAAAGTTATATGAATATTAGAAGGTAATTATTACTTGCTGTGATTAAGGAAAAAATTGTACATACAATATTTTTATTATTTTGTATCTTAAAAACGTTCTCGGGTCGTAGATGGTAGTGGACCTGGTCATTTGAAGGATGCGTGGGGATACAGATCCAACACGTAGAGGCCCTTCGAGACACTTTAATGTAATGTGATGTGGTATATTCCTTGGCGGAAAGCGGTGATAGCCTAGAGGTTAAGAATTCGGCCACCTACTCGGGGGGTCCGGGTTCAAAACCCAGGGTGCGCACTTCTGACTTTTAGGAGTTATGTGCGTTTTAAGCATTTAAATGTCACTCGCTATAACGGTGAAGGAAAACATCGTGAGGAAACCTG